>CAAKHC010000163.1:36351-76054 GCA_901007825.1 Macroramphosus scolopax
GTAAAAGACTTTTGAAACCGATATGGCGTTTTGAACAAGCCGACACTGTAGATTGGGAACACTGCAAACAGTGACTGTCACTGTAAACTATACTAGTTTCAGTGACATATTTCATTGCTTTGGGTACTGGGTCGTTCACTTGCAGCTATCACAGCAGCTGTAGGACTTGTTCCGAGCGTCTGACAATAAAAAGAGGGGCTTTACATCCATGTTTATGGACGACTCGCCGAGTCTCACCAGGGGAATCTTCTGCAGATTGTCAGGGCTGTGACATCCAACCCTGTCAGTAATTGGAGAGCAAGGCTTCATATCAACCTGGAATTTCTATTGTTTTAATGGAAGGTTAGCACGGCTCAGGAAGTAGAGTGGCCACTGTAATCAAAGAGTTATACATCCAGAGACCGTGCTGAAGTGTCCTTGAGCAAGTCTCCGGACGCCCAAGTGCTCCTATAGTGCCTATAGAAGGATGTGTGTGTGTGATTGTGTGTGTGAATTGGTGAATGAGTCAATTCTGTAAAGCGCTAAGGTAGAAAGAGGTTATGTAAATGCTCCCCATTTATATTTATTATTTGAAACATATTAACATACTGATGTAAGCTTAAGCTCTATGATCTATCAATCATCCAGTGTATACTGCTCTATAAAGATAACATGCCTTACGCTGTATATTTAATACAACAAGAACATCTCTTGGGAAACGTTTCTGTTCTATGCCCTTGTTACAAATGAAATATCCGACCTTGATTTAATGAAACAGTTATGACGCTGTCATATATGACCATTATTGTCGTTCCTTGGTTGTATAAAAGGATCATATCAGTGCAAGGCCATTATTGTATCATTTGTCAGTGCTCCCTTTTTGCAAAAAGAGAGACGGACTGCAGCTTGTGTTTATTAGTTCCGGAGCTTTGTCAGGTACGCATAAAGGAAAAGTACAACACTGTACATAATATAGTTTAACATTGAGGGTCAATGACACACAACCATAGAGGATTGCAAGGTTTGCGTGACATCGTGTCATGGAAACTGTTCCTTTGTGCTTTTTGTTGTATGTTCCCGTCTTCAGGAAATGAGATTGTCATGGTGAAGCTGTTAAGAGATTCTATTAGAATGACATGACAAGGCTGCTAACGCAGAATTCATTTTCTCCACAAATGGTCCAAAATTACCTCGCGTGGCTTTTATTAATCACAACTTGACCTGACTACAGCTGAATATGAATGATGTAGGTCACGTCCCACTGCATTACGAGATAAATCGAAAAGGGAGATGTGCTGTTTGACAAGATAGGAGGAAGAAAAAAACATATTTTTACTGCACAAAATAGCAACTTTTTTAATTTGACTTTAATCTTCTTCAACTCAGAAAACGTTGGAATGCAAATACAATGTTGGAGTTTACTCCAAGTGCATGCACATACAACCTGTGGCCAGTAGGCGGTCTCTCACGGTAAATAAAGCTAACTGACGGTTGAATATCGCCTCAATTGCTCTGAGTGCATGTGCTCATAACTACTTAGATAAAGCTGTTGTTGTGTCGTAATATTCTAATTTTCTTTTAGTGCAGCAGGATCAAATGAGCAGAAGCACAATAATGAATAGACTGACGAGCATGCTGCATTACAAGTTGATTGATAGTTTATAACCAGTTTGTGCACTATTATTGCTACGGATGTAAACAGAGACATAAATGTAACCTGACAGTAACAATCTCCTTTGGTGTTTTGTTTTGCATTAAAGGTGTTATGAGTACATCTGACAACCAGCTAGCCCTGGTCCTTCCAGTCTCGTAACACTTTGTCATGCAAGAGGCTCTTGTGCCGCCTTCCTCTGGATGTCTGAGGAAACTTAGGAAACTTGTCTTGATCATCCCATCTCATTCTTACAGCCACAACCCAAAACCTGTGACCACAGGTTATTGCTGTCCCGGCACACATCTATCTCACCCCCCCCAACTTACCCCCACTCATGGACAAGCCTCTCAGATACTTGAACTAGTAGAACGTCACTGACACTGGTTGCATTTCCTTCAGGGGATCAACAGTTACAAGTGCATGAACTTTTCAGCCACTCTGGAACAAAATGTTTGACCGCACGGTTTTTGTTCTGGAGCTTATAATGAAAGTAGCTGAGGAGTCTTGCAGTGTTACCAATGTAGCACAGTGTTTAGGCATCCATCTGTCCTAGTTCAGTATATATAATTAGTTATGTACTTAATATTAATCATTTAGTCAATCATTAGTCAGATAAACTGTAAGGTTTCTGCCTGTTTAGCTGCTACGTCAGCAGTTATGTACTTGTGTAGCAGCAGCAGTTGCATGTGCTCAGGACAGATTGAAAACACGAGTGTTGAACCTTGTCCTTGTTTATGACAATAAAAAAAGTTGAGGAAGAGACGCTAGCAGGGACTTCAAAATTACAAATAGCATCTTTATTTTGCTGATCTATACTGATACTTCAAGCTAAAATAACCTTGCCCGCAGGTAAACTCTGGATGAATATTTGTCTGTAAAAAAAAAAGGTGATGCAATCATTCCTACAGCTGAGCAACACCTGAATATGGTAACCATCACACAGCCTGTACTTTCTGATTCTGGATGGGGGGGAATAATGCGTCCTCCACTTTTATGTAAATACAATCAGATTCTGATCAGCAGAGATTGGACTAACTAATTATTCATGCTTGATAAACATTCAAATACATGCAAATTTCTCAAGTACCACTGTTACACCGACAGTCCTCGGTACACATCGGCAGTGATGGGCTTTGACCCCGCTGGCTGAATCGCGACGCCTCGGTAAGGAGGTGAAATCTGATGAAACCAGAGATGGGAGAGAAGGGGGAGGGGCAGGATAACGTCCTTTGATCTCCATCTATTTGGATGAGCGCCGGCATAAATTGCGCCGTCCGCTATCAGCGGTGAAAATCAAATGAGATCTGCAAAGCGCGGGCCTAGTTCAGCTGATGTGCTTTAACTATTGGCAGGTTCCAGTGAGATATCATTAACATCTCCCCAGTGGGGAGAGACAGATAAGGCCGTCAGTTAGGCTGCAAGAATAAGATAGCTGATTGTCCTTCTGATACTTCGTCCTTTATTTTGTCTTTCTCAATTAATTCACACTTTGCATGTTGTGAGTTGGAGTGTGCAGCGAGTGCCATGAAATCACACCATAAAACATCACCATAAACAGTAAATACTGTTTTCTGACACAAACACCGGCCTGGGGGAAATGCACACAGGCTCAGATGTATTGTTTACAGAGAAAACTGTAATTTTCCTATGAGAAATCCACAATTTGGGCTGCCAGAAGACGCAGCACAATCAATCTCAGCCACCGCCTTCCCCAGATGATCAGATTACAATCCGTCTCGCTGAAATTTGGTCTGGGAATTTTCCTCCCACGCATTCGCATTCTGCACATCAATAAGACAATATAAGCAAGCTCGGTGTATTCTTGAAGATGAGAACGGTGCGGCAGGTTTGTTGTTCCTCTGAGTTTTTCAAGACGAGACGGGAAGAGGTTTTAATCACAGGAGCGCTGCGGAATATACACATCTAAATTACATCAGGCTCGTCTGTTCTCACTCATTCCTGCGAGGAAGACGACACTTTAACCACCGAAAACCTGTTGGGCTTTTAATGATGCTCCATCACCGTCACGGCGTCACAATAGCGCGGCGTGGATTTATCACTCTGACCGAGTCCTTGAAGTGAACATTTCAGCAACAAATGAACAACATCTGCGTCCCGCTGCTTGTGGAAACAGTTTCACGGTGCCTGGTCCTGCATTGACATTCCAGTCCTGTAGAAGACGCAAGCGTGGAGTGGAAAGATAACAAGCTCGCTCCTAATCTCCCTAAATGTGTTTGAGGCAGGTGTTTGCTGTAAAATGAGGACAACACACCAAGATCAAAGCACATTGCTTCATAAATTCTGTCATCACATCCCGCATTCACGGCGAAAATGACCTAAAAGCCGTTTGCGTTGGGAACAGTTAAAAAAAAATATACAATACAGATGAGTTTGCATCTTCAATTTAATACTAAAGACAGTATCTGACACTGACAAGGCCATAGGTGTCGTTCTGCGCCGGGGCTGATGGGATATCTGCACTAAACATTTACTGCTGCAGTTAATAGATAAACAGCATCTGGAAACATTTAGAGCTGGAATGACATGCGTAAACTCAATATGTTATCCTTGCCTTAAGAAAGGTCAGCAGATAAATAAATGTGGTGTTGACAGACGTGCCTCTAAATTATTTCATCAGAAGGACAACCAAGGTAAAGACATGTGTGTGCTGATTAGAGAGGAGGACAAGCAACCTGCAGCAACTGCAACCAAAGATCAAGTATAACGGGTCATTTACAGGGGAAGTCAAAGTCCTGCATGTGTTTACTCACAGTGAACTTCCTCTGTTCCTGGCGTTCATCCACACGACTGACTAATGGCTCGTTCATAGTCTCAACAGTCACATAACATAAGCTAATGTACGTAAACACCCCGGGCGTAAGCACAAGATGTCTGGTTATTTATTCAAAGATAAAAACAATGCTAAAACGCTTGAGGGGAAAAATGCAGCTCTGTGAGGCGGCTGCAGCCCGACTCGCCCCGGTGTAGCGCCGGGCCTGATGGTGCATCATCAGACGGGCTACAGGCAGAGGCGTCTCCACCCTCTGCACACCAAAACTGTTATAGGAACCAGAGATAAGATAATATATAATATTAGCTTTATATGACATTTATTAGATTAATAATATTTATTTATGTCTTCTGCATTCGGTCAAACAACTTGTTTTGGTGCATGAAGAATTCCTCTTTGTCTCACTGCCGACTCCTATTTGTTAACCAACACTGCCAATGTACAGATTGTTGTACTCAAAGTTATTCAGTTAGTTCTATCTCAGAAGGAATCCTTTCTCTTCATTCTCACGGATACGCAAAAGCTCTCAAACCGCCTCTGTAATTACAAATAGATTTGATTTTCACACCGCTGATATGTTTTCATGTCTCCAGAGGAAATGTATGCACAACATGCGGCCCTTTTTTTCTCCCCCCAACAAACAAGATTACATCTGCTCCTTTGCTGTCAGGCGATGCTGAAAGCAAACAGTCGTGTTGTTCCTTTTGCGGAGGCAAGACATTAAAATTCAGGTGATCTCCCGGCAGACGGCATCTGAAACTGGTGACCATATGATCCTGTCTGTACTGATTACCAGCAGCTTTGTTAAGTGATTACTGTAGCTAATAAGTTGTGTAAAGAGCAGAGAGTCATATCTGTGGCAGCGTCGTCTCCCTGCTGATGGAGGCTTCAATACAGCTGTCTTCTTTTACAGCTCTTGGTGCCGGTATCAGAAACGGTCCTCGCCTTGTTTATGAAGCTATAAACTGTTTGGACAGGCGGCAGCAGGTATGTATCTGTATCTCCGTCTGTGTGTTTGTGTGCAGAGTCCTGCAGCGACTGCTCACAGGATCACAGGACGGAATATGCATTATTGATCACATATTCTGTGTTTGATGAGGTTTCAGTTTTGGCGTTCCTGCAGTTTCCACCGACTGTCGCATGCAGTCCAACAACATGTAAATACAATGTTTTACTCTTTGGCTGACTAATGAGGAACAACAAGGTAAAAAGTCTGAAATCAATCAAGCCTTAATGCAGCGATGGTTCCACCTGGAGATTAATGTGTTAGCATATTAAAGCGGTGTCGCATGCGCGGCATATCTTTCACAATCGCGATCCAGAGGTTATAAAAACACGTTGACAGTTTATAAAGGCAAATTGTTGTTTACAGTCACATAAATAGACCGATCACGGCGTTCCCCCAACTCAGCTGGAAACCCATTCAAGTATAGATTTACTTTTCAATACCATAATCATCTATTCAAAGGGGAACAAAAGGGACGACGTCGCCGCGAAATTAGACTAAACTGAGCCGTCACCCAGACATGTGCGCCGCCACTATGATGCACATGAGCATGTTCTACTGTACTTTTCAAATGGAAACTTGCACAAATACATTTTTATAAAAGATAACTACATTGTTAGTTGGTGCAGAAAACAGTAAACATGCTTCACATATGATCATTTCCATCATCACTATCTATCGTGGAGCCGCACATATGAATTCTGATCATGTTGAACTCTTTCTGCCTCCCCTCTATTTACAGTTCGGCACCTCGTGCATCAAAGACAAGACGATCAAAGCGTTTCAGAATAGAGGAAACAACACGTAAAAGCAATGTTGGAATTCTCCTTCAAATTGAATCCCCTGACAAGACGAACAATTCCCGTTTCCAGTAAAACAGATAACGTCTGTCCTTCCGTTCTTTTCCAGTCGACTGTGCTTTTAATGTCAAACATAGCTGTTGCATTTAGATGAAATCAACGTCATCTCTTGATACGTCTTGTTTGGCGTCTGAATCTCCTCACATATGAAAGATCTCCAGTTCAGCCAGCTTGTTTACCAGACGGACGGACAGGCTGGTTTGTATTTATGCTGGGAACGACAGACCAGCACCCCGAAGCCACTTAGAAAGTGGAAGGAGGAGGAGGAGGGAAGCGGAAACGCCGTGGTTAAACAGTGATTAGTAGACTGTGTTAGCATAGGAACACTTACACGCAACGCAGCTCTTAAGACATCCCTCCCAAAACTTGTCTGACCTCAGTTATGAGTGAACCCCTGTCACACACAGAATCCCTCCTGATAAATTGAGGCCACTGGGAAATGAAATTGCAGCGGTGGGCACGGAGCCACAATATACTACAGTGGACCGAGTGCTTGGACTGGACAGTTTTTTTTGACCTCCCTCTTAAGTCCATTCAAGCACAACATCCAGCGCGTCCCTTCAACCCACTCCCTCCTCACCCTGCCTCCCTGCAGGCGCTGGATTAGGATCGTTGTGAGTGAAGGAGCTCTGCCAGATTTCTTTCCCGAACGGACATCAGAAACCTTTAACTGAGGTGGTTAATTGACCCTGTCAGCTCGTTGTGAATCAGGGAAAGCTTGAATTTCAAATCATGCGTACGTACAGCAATTAGAGGCTGTTAAAGCCAGCGTGTGACACATGTTCCTCACGGCCAGCCGGGTAATACAGTGAGTAGAAGGTCCTTCAATTTCATAAAGCCACTCAAGCTGCTGAGAAATGAAGCTCTGACCCTGCAGCTGGGCCTCGCTGTGCATTGGAAGGAACAAAAGACAACCTTAAAAAAAGATGTTTTATTCATGAACGAAGAGGCACATTTTTACCACCGCATTAGTTTAGATAGAAGCAGGTTGGCATGACAGGAAATCAACAAGTCTATTAAGTAAGCTCAGCTTAATTCAATATTAATACAGGTCTCCTTCAATATCAAAAAAACATCAGGAGCTCCTCTCAGTAGCTGCCAGCTAACAACACAGTCGCAGTTGTTACATGTGTTTCCCTCGTTGAACATGAACACATTTTGTGTATATATAAGTGTATATGTAAAGAAACTGTAGTTAGCTGGTGACTAACAGATATATACTGTAAACCCACATAACTGGCCGACAACAGTCCCCCTTTGAAGTCCCAGTTTCTCTCACAGAGCATTCAAGGAGGTTGCAGCTGTCACTTCGCTAGAGCAACTCACAGATGACCTCAGGTGAAAGGTCATTTCATGCAGTTAATTATTATTAATTGTTAGATATGTCCTTCATTATAAGGGCCGCTGACAGGCCTTCACACAAGGAGAACTTCGGGACAAAAGGGCACTTTGGACTTCAAAGGTCAAAAGGTTCCGCTGCTTCAGCACCCTCATCTCTTTATTCATCCTATACTAATGAATTTAGGACTCTTCTCCTCCCATCACTGAGGGCGATACCACCGAGCCTGCGAGGAAGACAAATGAGCGTATGAGGAAGATAAATGGAATTAGACAAAAGCAACATCAACGGGCAGGAAAGGCTAAATTGTTATTGATGAAATGAATTCATCCGTGGACCGTCACAAAAAATGCTGTGAACTATTCCTTTTCAAAAACAAACATGCATACCTATCTATAGCATTATTACTAACAACACCTCACATGTTGCTTCCCTCTTCTTCCAACAGGCGATGTTTTGTAGATCTCAGGTTTTATTGGCAATGATGATGCTTGTTATCGTTCATCAGTTTGGGGCCGAGATTTTATCAGAATGTTTTGTTCTTGTGTGAAATTACAGTTTGTGTTATTGATTTTTCAGGTGGAGCTAATCATCTGTGACACGCGGCCATTATTCTCCGTGGCTCTGAGACCACGGGTGCGAGTCAGTGTCGTTTATTAGTCATTTTTTTACACTGAGAGAAGATCAAAACCTGGACGAAGCAGGAAGCCAAACCGCATTCATAACGCACAGTTTTACCCGAGCTGGCAGCACATTTTGCTGCACAGAGCACATCCGCCGTAACACCGTGTACATAGCTGATGTTGTGACGATAAAACATACCACAACACCATTAATAATACATGTGAGCTAAAAACCATTAAGAAAATCCAATAAATAAGAGCAGCGATCGACCAATAAAAATAAATTGGACATGTGAAGCAAAGCCAAGAGATAAAAGTAGCTTGTAAACACTGATGTAAGCAAGACATTGTAACATTGTAGTAAAGGAGACAGTTATATTCCACTTAAACTGTATTATAATTGTAAATGTTGTTTTGCACTTTAAAGAAGTTCAGGTTGTCACACAGAAGGCAGCAGGACACTCTGTTTACAGGCCTGTCAGACCCGTATTCACTGATGACACATTACATCATTACATGACTACTTCAAATATCCAATTACATCCAATTTCCTGATTGTAAATTTCACCTATTATACATTTCAGACGTTCTTGCACTTCTCAGATTTTTCTCTCGCTTGGGGAATAAAACAAAAGACTTACTTGAGAGAACACTTCCAGGTGTCAGAAGTGCAGGATTATCCTCTCTTCCGCTCTGCATGTGCTTCTGCTGCTGTCAGCTGTGAGATTCGTGACATGCAGGCAGTGAAGCAGGTTACCAACAAAGCCACGACTGGACGCTGACGTGCTTTGAAGCTCAGTTTTGAAGCGCCTGCACCAGTTAATATATTGTACGCAAATAAAAAAAAAGAAAAGGTTGCTTTTTCAGCCTGGACAATTTCTTATCTATTATTCATTCACACTGATGGTTGCCAACGTGTTTGGTATCAGACCCAGTGTGACCCCACATCATCGGCTGTGACAACTGCTATCAATAAGTAATCTTCTATCTCATTTGATTTTTAGAGGCTGAAGCAGTGATTCTTTAAAAAAAAAGGTGAAATATACATTTCATTAAATGTAAAGCAAAAATATAAATGATTTAGCTTCGCAGAAATACGGACCCTGATTTATTTATTCTGTTTGATATATTCGATTCTTGAATGAATTACATGAGATGATTAATTGAATGATTGAATTATTAAAATCAGTCAGTCAGCAGTTCCGGTAAATCATTTTGACGTAATCATATTCCCATTTTCTCCACATGCAGTATCCTGCCATGCAGTACTTCATCTGTCCTCTATAGCTGAAGCCAAAAAATCATAATAACCACAACCACATACGACCAATTAGTCTTCGTCAATTCATCACAACATTTGAAACAGTGATGTTTAAATGTCACAGGGTTGAGCAGGAATCAGAGTAAACAGGATTCTCTCAGGACATTCTTATCTCCATTCTTTCATTTGTCCAAGCCGAAGGTGTGAGAACCTGAAATTCGGAGGATTAATGTGTTGCTGTGATAACCGACAGGATGTGCCGTTTGACTTGCTTCAATCCACAGAGCTGCTGAACCATGAAACTCTTGCAGGGTGATTCATTTATATTTCAGGTGTGAAGTAAAAGGACATAACCAAATCAAATGATAGAGAAGTGAAAGTGAAAAAAAAACAAAAAAAAAACATGCATAGTAATTTTAAATGATGACCGTGCGGGTAGAATCAAAATTGGGAGAGTGGACGCACGAGGAATGCAAACCTCATCCTTTCTGCAAGAGCTGAGGCACTTGATTCATCAAAGAGAGGGTCAGGCTGTCCTCTTCGCCACCAGGTGGGTTTCATTAAGCTGTCATCCTCTGCTGCAGTGAGCGCGCTGTTTGTGTGCTCGCTGTCGCTCTCCAGAGTGATAAAATCCTCCGTACCGCCCGACTGCACTGCTGACTGAACTTGAATTTATAGTGTAGATCAGGTGTTGGTTTAATGTGGGATTAGCATAATGTACTGTTACACCGTACAAGGTAGTAATTAGCAGAGGTGGGATCAAGGCGTTGTTTCTCAAGTCACATGTAAGACACATGAAGTCATGTATCCTAAATTTTGAGGTTTGAGTCCTTAACAAGTTAATAAAAAGGCTCTTTGCCAAATGTAGTCACTGTTTTGACATGACAGGCAGGTGAACACGGGTGTTACTAATCCCATTCATTAGGGCTTTTCTCCCTGAATAGTTAAGATAGCTGCTATGAAAAATGTCTCTTTTAACCAATTACATTCAATTCAAACAAATCAGGTATTCTTTTGCTCCGTCAAGGCACATCGATCGATTGAATGCAACCCTGAAACTGAAACTGTCATATATCTCTGGGTGCATTTGCAAAAGTATTAGAAACATGCCGTTGTTTTTTTCATGGATGCCATCACATATTTCCTTAGTTATTACAATGACTGAACAGCAGCCCATTTACCCTGCATGCTAACCGGTTATCACCTCCCGGATGACGCTGGGCACTGCTAGAATTAGCAGAATTCTGCAGGTGAGATTTCTTCTTCTGAAAGTTGCTTGAGTTATTCCAAACCTACGCCTGGAGGTGCCACAACAGTTTTTTACAGTAAGCCTCCATTGGAAGTTCCACTCAAGAACCTCCAGTTTTTGCATAATTCTATTTTTTCTATGTTAAACAAATCTGCCGCCAAATACAATTATTCCCCCTCCAAAAAATTTGGTCTCTTCTTGATGCCAGTCTCTCTAACTTCAAGTGGATTTGCAGGTTGTTTCACTAATAATGTGCATAATCCTGCACACAACACTTCTCCAGATGCTAAAATACGAGGATCGTTTTTATCAGCATCAACCTTCAATAAGTATGTTACAGGGAATATCATAGCAAACTTAAATTGCTTTTTTAAATCACATTACTCACTTCAATAAATCAATCGTCAGTGGACTGCATGCACACACTGGAAGCAGCGCCGAGTATCTCCATCATCTAACGTAAACAGGAGTGTTTTCTGCTTCAATACAATGTTTCAGTGTTAGTGTTGGTGTTCACGCCGCTGTGTTGGCAAAGGTGGGCCACTTTGCTGGAAACATCTCCACTAACATCCTGAAAAATTAATACTCTTCATATGAATAAAACACTAACCTCAGTCACATTCAAGCAAGGAGAGGAGATAGTACAGGAGCTGCATGGTTGACCACCTCAGCTCAACAATCTTCTGCAGAGGATGGTGTTGTTGGATAGGATAGGAGGCATTGACAGTTATATATCCAACAGAAGAAGCAGTGGGGACTCCAGAAAGAGAGAAGCAATCAGTCAGACACCGCTAATGGAAAGTTTACGCTGCCATAGGACTCTTATTAGAAGATGAATGAACTCATGGCCATGGCGATGTGTAAAAAATGAATGGTTAGCAGATGATTGCAGCAATTAGTGCCATTTAATTTAATTGTCCACATATTCCTACTTAATTGCCCTGCTCATGCATATAAATGCATTGGGCCAAAGAAAAGGAATGTACTTACAGACTGTGAATGTCACCTGAGTCTTGTATAAATTGATAATTGTGGCATTGCAATAGATTTTCCATAATGAGGAATTAACTCACAAACTGGGTATAAATTACCGACGTAATGTATTTGGTGGATACATAATACATCATAAACAATATGTTGGGTTGTCTGCACAAAAAAAAAGAAGTTCTAGGTAATTGTCTGCCACGATGTAATGTGAGGGTGACAAATGTATCCCGTTGTGTTTTAGCTATTCAGGTGCTTCTAGTTTGTGTGGCAGGAAAAATACAGTCCTGATTTGACGTTCATCAGCAAAAAAAAAAAAAACAACCTCCTGCTTTCAATAAAAACTGCATTTCCCCTCATTTGTATCCCTTCCTTGCATGCTGCAAAGTGAAGTGATTTAACACTGGGCTGTCATATTCAGGACTTTCAAGTGTGCACATGGCTCCCTGTGGTCTCGACTACACAGGAGATATAGTACCGTTCATCAAGAGGCACTTGGTGAGGAGCCCTTACTTCCAGGATCCAACACAATGGCGTCATTTGATAAACACAAATGCATCATTATAACAACTCCGTACCCTGACTTGTTTTGCTTATGTTCCGTCCTCCGCGGTAAGCAGACATAACGAAGACAGCTTTGCTGCAAAGCGTCAAGGTTTTGTCTTTACTATCGCACTGCCGAGACCGCTGATTGCTGCCACAATAATCAATGTGAGACTCTAAAAAAGAACATGGAGGAAATGAAAATGCACACCGAGCAATGGGGGATTCCTGCCCATAGCATCAACTCTCCAACTAAACGATGAGATGAGTGATCTTATTTGTCAAGACCTATAATTACATGTTTAACACCAGTAAATCATGTGAGCGTGTTTGTGGTTGCAGCTACCTATCGGAAAGAGATCAGGATGAAATATCGGCGTTGCGGCTCTGGGCTGAGAAGATGCTTGTTTCAGCATGTTGTGCATGTCACCCTTCCTGCAACGGCCTCAATCAATGCTGCCTTGAGAAATCTCCCCTCGAGTGGGAATCATAATTCCAAGCCGTTGAAGGGCAGTCGCTCACCCTGGCTCTCGCCGCGACCCATCACCGCCTCGCTTTTTACGACCTCTGCACACGGTATGACACACATAATCATGTCTGTATTCACAGATTGACTCCAGGATCTCATATATCTCAAAAAAAAAAAGAGAGAAGCATTAAAAGTAAGGTTGAATGTATCTACTGTGTGTTGAATATCATCACCAGTGTACATAAACATCCTGGTTTACCCTGAAACATTTCCAAAAAAGCCCACAAACTCAGGAAAATACGGCCGCACGTCTCCTCATGCTTCCTATATTTTGACAGTTACCGGAGACTTTTGGCCGCTCACGCTGTGCACATGAGTGCACCTGAAGTGCGGTTGTGTAAGTGAATGTTATAAAGCCTTTGACCCATGATGATCAGGCAGCCATGTGAGCCTTGATGGGATGTTCAAATCGTTCCTTTTCTGTTGTAAGGTCGCCCCTATAATATTTTACACATAATAACCTTTGGCATGTGAAAAAATGTAGACACACGATATCCATGGAGGAACTTTATGAGAAGAAGGGGAAAATAGTGCAGTCGCCTAACTCTCTTATCCCTCATTAACTATTTACCTGGACGGTTGAAAGATGTCAGAGACAGTGTTCTCCGGACTCAGAGATATATATGATAACGTTGTAATGAAGCCTGGTTTCAACACTGTGCTGACCCGGTGAATATAACATTGTTTCATTTAATTGAAGACTGTTGCATGTCAGTGCCAGGCAGGAAGATAATAGCATAGTTAGACTCTGTGATTGCCCCATAACATCCCCCGAAGGTCAATTGAGGGGAGAAATGTCAATGCAATCTTACATCCAGGCAGCTCAAAGGCCAGTCTGAAAAGTTTCCTGGATTATAAAATGTAAAATCAAATTAAATATCAGTGACATTACAACCCATCTTAACTAAGGTATGTCATGACCATAAGATAAAGAACAGCTCTAGCGTTGCTCTGTGGTGCCGATCAGACGCAGTTAATTAAGAGGAATAAATATAGAAATGTCATGATGGTCGGAAAAGCTTAAATCCTGTCAGCTAAATCCGAGTGATCTCATGAAAACGACGGTGCAGCTGCACGCAAATGAAGACATTGAGGCTGCCGCCCCCACTCTTAAACTTTCAAGGTGATACCTGATTCTTTGTATCAGCAGGAAACCGTTACCAAGGGAACAGAATTACTTGACTGTTGATAAAGAATGTCAGGTAATCAAGAGAAGACTGGAGGCGCTGAAGCACAGGCTCGTAGGGTGGCACCTCCATCTCTGCTCTGAAGAAGGATGTGGGAAAGCTGACAATCCGCTCGCTGCTCCGTGGGTACCGGTGAGATTCTCCCTGCAACACTGTTGTTGTTTCTCTCCGAGCCTGACTGCCGCAGTAGAAACCACGGCAAGTAAAGGCATTCACGAAGAAGGTCATTACCTGACAGAAATAGACCCTGGAAGGTCGGCCGCAAAGAAGAGCCAGTTTTACAGAGAGATCCAGCTAACAAATGTCAGTGCCACTCTGAGACGACTTCACCACGATAGTCCGTTAAACCTGAGATCTATGGCTTGACATTTTACGTTTTCCTTCTTCCTACAGTTTGTCAGTTTCCCAGTTTCAGGGGGAGGGCTGTCAAACCCCGCACACGTAAGCCACTTGTCTTTATGTAACATACCAAATTTACGCTACTTGTTTAAAGTAGGAGCTCTCAGAATCTACCCGCCGGTCAAGTTCGAACGATTCCGGCTGTGAAATATATTGGAACAAGCTCTTTGTTAAAGAGGGGGTTGTATTTTCAATTCCCAGTTATTCTTCATGCCTTGTCTGGTTGCGCTTTTCCAAGTGTGTCCAATTAAATGTGGTGTTAAGTATGTATGAAAGAACTGGAAGTCAGAATTCATTAAATACAGTAGTTGAAGAACTAATGTCAGGAATATATAAATATATAATTCTTTACATCACTGATCTGTTTTGATAAGTCCTGCATGTTGTGATGATATCAGACCCCCTCGGTAGCTTTTAATCTGCTTGGACTCTTCCACCCAAAAGTGCTTTCTTTTTCTTCCTATAAAACTTTTCTTTCAGGTAATGAGCTGAAAGAAAAGTCTTTCACCCCAGAACTTCAATTAAATCCAAAGTCTGTCCCTCACACAATGGAATTCTAAAGAACGGCAAATAAATGAACCGATATGCAAACATACAGGGCATCATCAATTATTCCCAGTTAAACTAATGATGTGTTTATAATTTGCTTTTTTTTTTTTTTTTTCTGGAGAGCGACGATATTAAACAGAGCAAAGAACCTGAGAGGTTATAAATAATCATTTTTGGATACACCACCACCCAGTAAATGGGATTTTCTGTCTTTAAAAAGAAGCCCAATTTCGTCTTTTTGTTTTTGTGTTGAATGTTTCCGCCAACCGACGGCGGCAGAGAGTGTGTGAGAGTTCACCGTGTACTCATCTGAATCATACTCAAGCTCATAAAACTGTAATCTGCACATTGGAAGTAATTATTCTCCACTTACCACAAAATCACCTCTCTGAAGACTCTCCATATTTGCATATATTAAAATACCCGCTCAGATGTTACAAGATATTCGAGCGCGTAGTCGGGAATACAACCTGTTCTGTTATTTCGGGTCCTGTGTGACATGAAAGCAACAGTTAATTCTGGAAATTGGGAAACAAAAAAAAAAAAAACTCTTGTTTTCTGGCTTGTTCCTGCATTAAAGTCAATGACAGAGTCCTGAGCTTCTTGGCAAGACTGGAAATCAGTGTGAAGCCAAACAGACTGCCAATTTACCAGAGCCAATATCCACCAAATTAATAACCCTGACTAAATTAGAGTTGGTGAGATTTGGATTCACACACGGTTAGCCAGAAATGGAAAGTTCATTGTTTTCTACCTGGAGAGGCTGCACAGCTGTAACTCCTGCAGGGGACTGCGGGAGATTACAATCATGTTGTGGTGAACCGACGTCACGTTAACACCACAACAACATCGTCAGACCAACGGTGGACGGTGCTCTGCCTCCTCAGGTTGATGAAAGTTCACCCTGATCAAAACTTGCTTTTCCAGCGAGTCGGCTGCACCAACCTGAGTGCAGCCGACTCTCCTGCACGGCAGCTAGTAGCTAGTCAGCATGCACTATAAATAACCGGGCCTTGCTGTGTTCAGCACGTAGACTGTATAGAAATAGAACTGTAGCTGCAGTCTACAGTGTGTTTATGGTCTTCGCGTGCAGGCGCCACACGTTATAGGATAACACCTGAAAAGAAAAAACATGCATGTCATGTTTCCATCACTGAAGCCCCTGAATGCCTCTGCTGCAGTCTTTGGTTGTACCTTTTCCACTGAAGACAAGAGCTCGATGTTAGTGGGTGTTAGTGGGTACTTGGCTCAGCGTGAAAGAGGTATATCTTGCACACGCAGTCTGCTTTCCCTGAAATTGTGGATGTAGTTATTACGGGCTATTTGTTAGCAAGTATATTCAAGTGCATTTAAAGTACTTTGGGGAAGAAAGTGGTCGGAAGTTTTTTCGAATTTTGTTCTGTCAGACGCTTTTCAATATCGCTGAATAACTGAAGGACACTAATCTATGAGTACAGATTGACTGGTGACTAAAGGAGATGGCATTTCAAATCTTCTATTGGGTCTGACAAAGTTTCCTTCATGCTGCCGACAGCTACTGGATAAAAACAATAAAATAACCTTTATTCCAGGGGATGAGAGTGATGAATAGTCTGAATAAAACAAAGACAATTTACACCCTAACTGCCTTTTCCAATCAATGGCGTCCTGGCTGCTCTCCTGCTTCTGGTGCTAATCACTGGCTAACTCACAAACTCAGTGACTCATTCAATGCAGAACACTTGAAATAGACGGGGCGGCTTCCACGAGTCTTCCACACCTCCAACACTGTCTGAACAAGTTCGTCAATGACTGGATTCACTCCATGTAAGTGAAGACTTGGACTGAATGTATAACTCTGAAGACGAAGAAGTAGAAGAGTCATTTCCACGAGGTCACGCTGAGTTCATTCATATCTAAAAGTCAGCTAAAGGTCGTTAAACTCATCATTTCTCGTCGTTCACACTGATACTTGACGGACAGAAGCGACAGCCCGTATCTCCGGTTTCCCTTTCAGATTCCCAGCCGCCGACACCATTAGTTCAATGAAGTAAACACCGTATGTGCCAGACATTTTTCCACCAATAGTCCAGAAAGAACTATTAGTTCTCCAAGATAAGATGTGGAATGGATGATAGCGCAGCGTGTGCCCGACTTTGAGCCAGTAAATTTGCCACATACAAAGCTCTTCCCTGCTGCTCTGTGGTCTGGGAGTAACATCAGTTGGCTCGCGGCACACAGAGAACAAAGCGAGACAAGATCTGCCGAAATGTTAACCAAAAAAACTCCCTCTAGTTTCTCATTAAATAGAAACTGATGCTGGGGCTATTTATGGGGGAAACAATGTAAGCTCTTTAAACCACGGTGGTGGAAATTTGGCTACTTTCCATTCAGAGATTAATCCAGTGCAGTGTGCAATGTTTATAACAACCAATAGACTGCAGGATCATTAATCCTGACTTTTTTTTTGGGGGGGAATCCACCGATTTTGCAACTGCATGTATGTTTAAAAGAAATAATAACAGCTGGATTATTTTTTTATTGACCCAGTAGAAAGATTTGCCCTTCAGAACATTCCATATCAGCATTTCTCTTCCAACTATCCCACCAGTCCTCCAAATTAAATGACAAAATACATTTGCCCGTGCACTCCGGGATGACCTATCGAAGCGTCGACTGCTCCGGCATCCCCTGTCAGCAGGACGGCGAATCTATTCATTCATTCATAGGGTCATTGAGTCCGTCACTCCCACACTGGATTCAATGTGCCTTTACAAGCATGGAGGGTTCGCAGCGCACACTGCAGCATGTAATCCTATGTAATTGTATCTGATATCAGCCCCCCATGTTTTCTGTTTCCTCTCTTTTTAATCTTATTTCATTTCCGTCCGCGTACCCTTCAATCACTTGCAGTAACTATGCAGTGCAGAAAGAACATAATGCAAGCAGCAATTTCATTTTCCTCATGCAGCGACAGCGTTTAGTCATATATAAACGTATTTCTAGGGGACCATTTTCAGCATGTCACCCCGTTCAAAATGTTATTTAAACGTTCCACGATGGAGTTGAGCGGGACTTGATACCACAGCAGTGCACAGAGTCTGGTTCCAAAAGGTGTCATCAGGACAATATGGCAATTTGGCTTGATTCCTGTGCAGTAGGAGGAAGTGGGGGGGCACGCCGTCTATAATATATGCAGTCTTTGGTTTCGATGTGTTTGCGGACACAACACTGTCATGGTGTGTAAGATGATTTCACACCGTCTCAACAGGCATTACCACAGTTAATTGCTCAAAAAGAATCCTCATGAGGTTCTCATGAATCCTCACAGCAGGATTAAACACCAATCGATCCTCCCAGTCACACCGACATCTATTACCAGAGAATGTATATAATTAAGGCACTAACAGGTATGCGTCTTTACTGTTAGTCACCTTCTCGTTTATAGAACTGCAGAGCCGAGCGTGGCTCATCTGTTGTTCGTCAGCGCAGCCGAGTGAGTCATTTATCTGTCAGATATGCCTGAAACTCGGCTTTTTGCTCTTAGAATAAGTTGTTTGTCAGATTCGGATATTTTAACACCTTCAGCATTTCATGGGACACACGATTTATGATAAGTGATGAATAAATTCTTTGCCTTTGCTTTTTTTTTTGTGCATGGCATGGGGGGAGTTTCAGGACATTCAGTGTACCACACAGAGATCCCAGCGCCTCGCATATCCAAAGAGAAAGATCAGACCATTAAAATGTGTCATAGCCTGTCTACCATTCAGGCCCCACCACCAGGCACATTTTATTTCTGCTGAGGTATATTAATGCAGAACAAACATGCCACACACGACAGCTCTATCTTGCAGGCAAACTGAAACCAATTCCTCGTCTCTCATTCCCGGGGATTGTTTTCTACATTGATGATATTGGTCAGCAGGCTAGCATGATCCACAGTTGGTCCATAACAGTAGGTAGTGAATATTGATTGATCAGCCCCGGGGGAAATTAATGGGGTATCACTGCAAACTGACTCTATCACAAGTCTGGTTAAATGACAGTGACAGGAAAGAGAGGGGGGAAAAAAAGAGGCCGGGAGCCAAGAGGATGAGCATACTCAGTGTTATCTATTGAAGTTGCAGAGCTGCAGGTGCCCAAGGCACAACACCACACCAGTGTCTCACTTCCTGTGTGCACACTTGACTCCTGTGCGGAAAGAGCAACAACATCTGTTTAACCTGAAGCACCATTGTGGAACTGGGAAACTTATGTATAAAGGACTGTCGATGAAGACAGGAGAGATTAGTTGCACCCCCTCACTCAGTGCGTTCACTTCATGTAAGAGCGGCGCCAGAGCAGCTGCTCTCAAACTTACATATTGCTTAACTTGCAAGATCCCAACAGAAGCATGCCCTGTGAGAGTGAAGACAAGCTTGAAAACCAATAATATCAAGCAAAGGTGTCCTGTGTTGAGGGCTGTTTAAAAACAGATACATTACAAGGAGAAGCCTGAACAGGCTGCCTCCCTGTTGGAGCAGCTGTACTAATGGGATGCTGCATAATCGCAATTATATCTAAATCCCAGATCTACTCTAAGTGCCAGGTGGAAACGAGCTATTGAGTATTTACAATGTTATTCCCTGTAAGGATTTCGATAAAGAAACCACAATGGGTGAGAGGAGGCTGGTTCCTAAAGGCAAAACTATATTACAATTAAGCTGGACTGTCTCTAACACGTCTGTACAACCGACTCGAGATAAGAGGGATGATTCACTTGCTGGCTAATTCAATCATCAGCTCTTAAACTAAAGTTATTGAGCCTTATTGATTAGGACTCCGTTAAAGAAGGTTTTTACATAACGTGTCTGCATCCTGATGGATGTGGCAGTTACATGAGAATATATGTCGTGACTCAACACACACTCATCCCTCGACGTCAAACAACGACCAACCCAGCTTGTCAGATGCTGACACGTTCTCACTCCCCCTTGCATCTTATACTAATGCACGAGGCCTTCACATAACTCGAATCCATTTGTGTTTTCATTTCTTGCCACATTCCGCCTGTAAAATTTGCACATCCCGGCTCCAGCACCTCGACTGCTCCTTCAGGGTGTTACATCAATCAGCGTCCCGCTGTGTCTTGCACTTAACTAACTAAATGAAACATCAAGCATTCAAAAAAAAACTTTGCCTCTGCTTGTACAATTTAAATCTTATCAACAGTGGTCGACATAAAAAAACACCCACTGATCTCTGCAGATAACACGTTGCTCCTGAACTGCTCGGTTTAATATGGTGTTGCACCATTAATGCACAAGTCAGTGTTTGCCCTCGGGGTTGACTCACCCTCCACCCAGGACTGTTCCCCTGTGATTCAGGCTGCTTTGACATTCACCTACCTGCCCTCGTAGGCGAGGTAACAAACCAGTAGCTCTAACCTTTACTTCACAAGTGATTTAGCCAGCTTGTCTGCACTGATAACACACTCTTTCAGAGCCGACCTGAAAAGAGGAGGTGAGGGCTGCCTTGCGGTGCTGCTGTGCTCGGGTTGGGCCTTTAGACACTGATGACCATCCTCTGTGTGGGAGCCAGCAGCCTCTTTTTTTATCTCAGCCTTGGGAAGCTCTATTCTATACATATAGATAATCTATAAATAATTCTACTGTGTCATTTTAAAGCAAAACATTTAACAGAAATTAGCTTTAGAAATAAAATTAAAAATATGAAATATTCTGATTTCAATCTGTCGACACCAAAACTCGAATTTTTTAATTGCATAATGCAGAATTAGTTAGTTTATCTGCTTCAAACCCTTAAGACGGAAAATATGTCGAAAAGAAAGAAAGATGAGGATTACAAAGAGCAGGATCCACGGGAGGTTTGATATGCAACGGTGCAGTTTCATCAATGAAACGTTGAAGTCACTTAACGGAGAGTTGGAAACAAGTGAACACGAGCGGACGGAGATGAAATAACTTCACCCTGAAGACGAGCTGATTCTTAAAACTTGGAACGAGCTTCCTGTCACATACCAAACAATGCAGCGTGGGAGTGTTGCCGTATTGAGCATGTTTGGCTCTTCATGTGAATGTGAGCAGCCTTTTAATGCATCGGAGAAACATTCAGATCAACCTACGCTCACGTTTAACTGATGGAAGCCTGCATGAAGCTCAACCTCACCACTTATGAACCAGACGACAAGCACATCAGCAGAACCATACAGCACCAGAAGGCACATTAATGGTAAGACGTATTCAATTTATTATTGCCTAGCTACAGTATATCAACAAGAGTAGCTTTTAGTACTCGGAGATGTGTTATACTTAAAAAATGCACGCATAAAGCAGCATTAAATTTGATTAAATATCCTCACAAGGATATACATTTAGAAGTGTGTCGGCTCTCTCAGCTGAAAAGGTTCCCGACCCGCTGCTCTATTCCATCCACCCTCTGAACACTCATCTGTGCTACGGCACAAATCACACCATGTTGTGGAGCCTTGAAACTCAACCGCATCCCCTCACACAATAGCAACCTCCAGATCCATCTCCGGATGTCCTTTCGGTGACTCCTATCCTCAGCTCACTTCATCTGCAGGTCTTCATTGCCATTTTGACAAGATGACTTCTAGACCCGGACGTGATGCCTCACCAGGGTACATTCAATGTCACATCGATAAGCAGCGTGAGCGACTCTGTTTGAGTTTACAATTGAGCACAATGATAATCGCAGGTTCATTCAGTTAGAGACCTTGAAGACAACACTTGTTTTGCAACAATTGTTAATAGTTAATCTTCTGAGAAGATCTCAAATAATGAAGATTTGTGACGTAAAAACACATCAGAAAATGTGAGAAATGCACATGAACTGGACGATAAGGACTTTTAATTAACAGTGAGAACATACGTTTTAGAAAGATTCATCATTGTCACATCGATGATTCAGTTTGCTGCTTTAGAAATAAACTGTGCATGTCTCTGAATGTCAGCAATATCTGTGTGTCATCAAGTTCTTGATGACTAAGAGTTTCGCAAAACAACCGTCTAATAATGTGCAGCTGAGACGTCGTCCGTCCAGAGCAAAGCGACGTGGCTCGTGTGCAGCATCTTTTTTAGCTTTTCTTTTCGCTGACAGATGCTCTGTGAGTCTGTGCTCTTAGTGATTATGTCTGTCAGGACGGTGGTCTGTTTGCCGAGCGCCAAAGAGTGAGATTGTGAGGTGAAAATAGCCCCCCGAGTGAGACAGCTGCAGCGCTGTGTTGATTGCCACATCCTCTTGTGTGATTTGAAATTGAGTAACTGAGGGGAAAAAAAAAAACCCACAAGTCTCTGCGCACTGCGTGTCTGTTTTTCATCCGGCTGCACTGCCACTCAAAGCCGTGTCCACCTCCCGTCACTATGCCAACGTCTCAGGTGCTAAATTACCATTGTTGCAACAGCAACCTACACTGAGCCCTTCATCTCCACGCCAAGATGCTACAGCTGCTCTCACTTATCCTCTGAGTGAAGGACTGGAAAAAAAAAAAAACCTAGATCAAAAATATTGGACAATGCTTGTGTTTGTGCAATCAGACTGTTCCTGTTGCAAGTGGAGTAGCAAATTGTCTCCCTTGTAATCAGCCTCTCTTTCCCTGCTGTTCTCATCAAAATTCGTTTGAATGCTCTGTTGCCATGGTACCTTCAAATTCTGCTGCTTTTCTCTCTTCTGAGATAGCGATTCTCACTTTTCTGGCCAGTTACCTCACAGACAGAAACACTTTGAATAGATTTGACACACAATTAGTGCAAAATGTCCAAATAGATTCTTGGGAGAAGAAGTAATAAACTGATGAAAACATAAACTGGTCTGATTCGCAGCTTCGGCTGGATTTCTGTTGGATTAATTTAGTTTGCGTGTATTCACAAACACAGAAATATGGGGCCCGAAATTGCTCTAGGCAGGATTGTGTGGACTCCATCAGGGACAGCGGTGGAAATCCTCACCCACAGCAGTCAAGCAGGTCTCGGGGTTTGATATTAATACGTGATATAAACATTATAAGTCTGGAATATAACTAATCAGGCGAGCTTGGAAGTGCAGTTCAGATCAGATGTACCATTCACGCCTGACTTATTTAATCCAGTTTGGTGGATCAGTTTGAGAAATGCATTTGCATAACTTACTGTGATTGAACTACTTCCAAATTTATTCTGGCTTGAAATTAGGACAGGATCATAAATCTATGTGTCATTGACAAACCTCTCCTCAATGCTACAGTGTGTTTTAGCACCTTGCTACCTGCCCAGCACCAAACATCAGACAAAGTTGGTGCTGGTGAAGAGTCCCTCCAGAGTTTATGGAAATCAGAAATGGATTATCACACTTGCAGCAATCAATTGTACAATTGGTAATGAATGCTAATTTTGCTCAGTGTCAGCCGGATGTTAGAAACCTGTTTGTTTCAACATTATAATGTGATAATATGCTAATACTGTGATTTCAGCTTCCTCCTCTGCCTCAAAGTGGATTACAGAATGATGAATGCAGTAATAAATTAAAAAGAAAAAAATCACTGTCACCCTTTTGATGAGATTCTTATCCAATATAAGTAAAAGGAAATACATCAGTATTATTATTAAATCATAAGATGTGCATGGCATAGCTGCGCTCAGCTTTTTATTTACATAGATTACTACACAAACAAAATAGTTCTTGTGAGTAAAGCAAAGTGAAATATGGATTTCCTGGATTAACTTTTGCTTGCAGTGAACCTTCAGCAATAACTGACATCCATCCTGAACCCTCAAAGAATAGAAAGAAATACCCATCACCACCTTGCAGCTCCTCCAAAGTTTATGATCAAAAGAACCAAAGGAAAAAATAATTCCAAGGCTATTGAAGAGAAACAGACTAAGGTTTGATGTCGAAAAACCTTCACCCGCCGCCCGCATCAAGACTGCATGATGATATGAAGCGAGCGATAAAGTGACTCACCAAAAGATTCCCATAGCGTTCATTTACCATGTAGGACAAACAGCAAACTTCTCCGAGTGAGGCTTGCAGGGATCCATTAAGTGTGAAACAACAGCTGTGATGGAGGATTTCATGCACTCGTACGATGTGATACAGAGTGTTCTTTGGAAGTCTGAATTACTGACTGCAGGAGCTCCATTCAGAGAGAGAGAGAGAGAGAGAGAGAGAGTGTCAAAAATATTATATAAACCGGCTTTAAAGAGGGCAGACATCCCTTGTCTGCTTCTTTCCTTTTATTACCATTCAAGGCGTCTCTTGGTACAGCGGGAGGTGATTTAAATTCATTAGAAAAGGAACCGCCGGACCTTTTGGATGTGTCCTTTTCAGGAGTCTTAACCCATGACGGATAAATGGCCCCGACCACTGAACATATCTTCCAACTGTTCGAAAATGGTACCGTGTCAGCTCCTTAAGTACACTCAGCGATATTGATTCTGATGTGTTTAAATACTGGCATGTAGCGGAGGGAGAGGAGCAGCAACCCCACCGTGCTGTAGAACCAAAGACACATGCCCTTCATGGACTCACATGGCCTCAGGGTCTATTTTAGATATCCTCCAGTATTGACGGTACGTTTGTAAAGACGTGTTTGTACTTACTCTCGACACAAAGTCGTT
The DNA here is from genome assembly GCA_901007825.1 of Macroramphosus scolopax. Lineage (NCBI taxonomy): Eukaryota > Metazoa > Chordata > Actinopteri > Syngnathiformes > Centriscidae > Macroramphosus > Macroramphosus scolopax. The sequence continues at coordinate 60,904 of CAAKHC010000163.1, forward strand.
TGTTCTTAGAGCAGGACTCTTGTTACAACCTCGAAGGCGAACTCAGAGAACCACTTGTGCGTAAGCTGCACCACCTCCCTATCTATCTTTTAGATTTCTCCAAGGAAGATGCATGTAAGACCCTTTAAAGACGTTAAGTAGCACTTGTTGTATTAGTGAAGAGCAGCCAAGGCAGAGATGGAACATGAAAGCTGAACGACTAGATGGTCTGAAGTGGAATAATGTATAGAAGGTGCCTCTTTTGTGGAACAGACACCATGTAGGGAACCGTTAGTTCTGCTGAGCCATCGGCAGCTGCAGGAGATCCCTGTGATCTGCAGCACATGTGACATATGACTCGTCATTCTGGAAGACTTTGGATGTAGTTTTGCATCATTTCGTCAGGTTTTAGAGATCCGATGGAAAATCACTGTGTTAGAACGACTCTTAAAATGCTAATCGCATTTACACCTCATCCTCATTTGAGGAGAAGATGTAAGAAGAGGGTTTAAAAGATATTAAGAGGGAATGTTTTGCACTGTGAGAAGGGGTGCTAATTTACAGGGTGATTAACAATACAAACGAGACTTTTCTTATTTTTTATTGAGCTCTGTTTCAATGTTTCTCCACCTGAAAGTCAGTGTTTTATTATTCTTCCTCCCAGGTGAAAGTCAGTGTACGGGGTCGTTGTGGGGCCGCAACAATCTCATGAATGGAATCTCACTGTGACCTCGCAAAAGAAGTTTTTGGCCGCAACACAAGAATCCATACTGATATATCGAAATCCAATAGCCTGTTCAGAGGTGCGGCCCAACCCCCAAGTACCTGTTCTGCAGGCTTCCAGAGCTGCACCAACACTCTGCTAGTCCAGAACCAGGAACTACTTACCTCAGGGGCTGGAGGCGGAGTACAAATCTAGTGCAGCATCAAGTCTTCCTATAAAAAGAAGAAGAAAAAAAAGAGGATGTTTGGATGCCAATGCCAAGGCTCAAAACCTGGAGCAACACATCAAAGAGACGATGCCACTGTTGTTGAGACGTGGGCTGGAAAGGCGGAGACACACCGATACACTGACACAATGACGTGGCACTACGGGCCCTCTCTAACATGTGGAATATAAGACTGGTTTAGATGAATGCCGTTGGACTATGTGCAAAAAATACACTTAATAGCTTTGATTAAACTCCATCAAAGTTTTCACTCCCTCTAATAACGACTCTGAGCAGACAGGGTTGGAAACTGCAAACCACCATGATGCAGTAATTCTAGTTGCCTCCGTCAATACGCTAATTCTAATCCAAAGCACAAGCACTCAGGGGACCCTTGTTGACATATTGACCTGATGGAACTCCACATTATTGGCCCTTTGGGCTTAGCCAGGGTGAAGGAATTGGGAATTTCACTTTCCTTAATGGAAATTGATCTGAATGATTTGTTAAAACAGCAACAAGGGCGACTGTGTCGTGTCAAAACTGACATTATTAGATGGACACACATACACAGACTGTGTACACCTGCACCTAAAGTGAGCAACTTCAGAGTGTAAAACGTTCCAGGTCATTAAACACACCCTCGTGCGGAGATTAGTGGCTGGGTGGCGTGTTCGGGATCTGAGTGCAGACCCCTCTCTTATGTTTTGCACTTTAGGGAATGGCAAGTTTCCTTATTAGAGTGGACGGATCACTCTGACCTAATCTGCCATTATGCTTTCAAAGACCAATGTGCAGTAATTTCATCAGTATGGCAAGAGAAGACAGTTAAGACGAACTATCTCTCGATATCACTCGAATCAATCTCTTTTACAGTGCATTACTGTGAGAGGGAGCTCGTGGAGAGCGGTCTGATATAAATAGCAGATTGGCTTCCTTCATGGCTCTTTTTTCAATTTCCATCAGTATTCGCCGCATGTGCGCCCAACCACCGCACAAACACACATGCTCATTCAGATCAGCCTTGAAGAATTCGCACAACGATTCTTAAAACTCGTTTGCGACACAATTAAATTTGTGCAGAATCGGCATCTCGTCCAACGGCACAAAAACAAGTTTGACGGTGCGTCAGATTCTAAATGTCATCGTGTCTGAACCCGTTTAAAGATGTCGAGATGGTTGTGCAGGTTTCAATAGCGTGTTGCCGTCCAAACAAGGAAGCATGTTTTGAAAGTACACAAGTCCCCCATTTTCACAAGTGAGAAATTCATTAGAAATACCTGGAGGTGCTTCACCTTTTATAAACTGCCCTTCAATTACAACTCCTGTACAAAGAGTTGTGCATCAGATGATGGTGACACCTGTCCTGTTGCAGCCGTGAGAGAGATGACAGGGCAATTACAGCTGGTAGGAGCATGATATTTATTGTTAAAAACAACGCCTCAGGAAAAGAAATATTCCTATAAGAAATTACCGAGCCAAGAGTTTCCTGTAAAGACATAAAATGTGCCGGTGGAATGCGATAATGAGCAGTAACCTTCTAATTTATAGTGCTTTTATTTCTTACATTACCAATTTATTATATTGTCACATTTGGGACCAGTTATGCATTTTCATTGCTTCATAAATATTCTGACATGATTTCAAAACATTTTTTCGCTTTCAGTTTTACAGCTGTCAGCAGACAAACTACGAATTAACAAACCTTAAAGGTCGATCCTCACTTTGCTTCTCAGGTCTTACACGTGTGATTTTGCAAACAAGCACGTATGTTTGATGTTCCCGGTTTCCTAATCTCATCACATGTCCTGTAATCCTCACGCAAGCGGAGTCAGGATTTCTTGGGATAACTTGACTTATCTCTAAGGTGCACGGAGAAGGGAAACCAACTGAAACTCCAGCAACACTTGTGGTATTAGAACAACTTTATCCTGCCTGCATCCAAGCCATCAGACAGTGCACTTGGGGATAAACATGCTCATCCAAAGCATGTTATCCTCTTCTTAGAGGCATTTCGTGGATACACATTGTAGTGGAGTCTGCGGTTTTCTTCTGCAAATCGGAGGATTATCTATTGTTTCTCTTTCTGGTGGGTGGATATTCATGTTTGTTTCTCTTTACTCTGGATATCCCGTTTCAATTGATCTGGGCCAAGAGGAGCACTTGTCCCAAACCAAAGCCCTTCTTTGTATTTGTCTGGAACATGTGGGTGGTCAGTTTGTTTTTTTTATATGCTGCGTATTATGATGGACATTGAAGATTGAACAGGGCAGGAGAATTAAAGGGGTTTCATTACAGCCAGGACACAAACAAGCCCATAGGGGGGGTGCATTTCTATAGTGCAGCAAAGAGACAACCTCTAAAATCCCCTCCCTCGCCTCCTTTGCAGTATCTTGTGCAGGAACTTTAGCCCATCCTAGTGTGCATCCTAGAGTATCACAAATACCTCAAGAGCCCACCGTAAACATCCTCCTCTCATCATCCTCACCGCGGACAGAGACAACCTGAGTTCAAATCTTTTTTAAATGCAGCCTAAATGACATCACGTTGCTGCAGTGCTGCACGGTCCGTGAAAGGTGCCAGTCGTTTCCCTGTGATACCCAGAATCTGTCCACCGGCCACTTGGCTCTGCTCTGCTTCAGACATCATGGCGTGATAACGTGCGTTCATTCCTACCGGGCTCTTATTGCGCAGGTGGACGCCTGCAGGAGGAGGAGAGGCGCAGTTTCAAAGGCTGTCTGTTTCTGGGACAAAGCAGGTCTTGCTGCGACATCCCGCCCGGAGAAATCGACCGAATTGCTTGATGGAAGAGGACCAGTGATGTATGAAAGGAAGTGCTTAGGACAGGAGAACAGACCCGGTATGGGTGGGATTCCTTCATTGCGCTGCAGACCAGCGAAGTTATGACAACAAATTGCTCCAGTGGTGCCAAACAACTGGCAGTGAAACAGGCGTGATAGCTGGAGTGCTGCAATTGCCAGTCTGGATGGATGGAGAGTTTTTGACCTGAATTTTACGCCAACCTTCCACCGTCGGAGGGTTTTTTTCCCCCGCATCTCTTCAGGACTGCAGTTATCCGACCGGTCACAATCTGTGCTGCGATTCTTAAAAAGCGTGGGATTTATTGGAAATTCAATGTACTATAGGCTATTTCTGCGTAACAAGCCCGTCCGCGGGGGACTCGATACGACCACGTACTGACGCTTTAACCCCGCCGAACACGGCTCGGGCGCAGACCTCCGACTCTCCAGAGCTTCCGGATCTTTTTCTGCTTTTTGTTTTTCTGTCCACAAGACTCAATCGGAATCGTACTGGGATTTAAGGTGGGGTTTCATCCCTACGCAGGTACCGGGAAGACCCCCCTCTCCTCCTCCTCACTGTCTCTTGTTGATGACACTTGAGCGGCGGATCGTCGCTCATCACGTCCGTTGGATTTTTCCAGCAGCCTCGACGAGACTAATAAGAAGGTTTTTTTTCTTACGCGTGAATGTGGAATACATGAACCCCCGTTGGTCGTTGCCAGAGATCCGTCCTGAATGTATCAAGTGAGACAAGAGTGTGGACGGAGGAAATCATGAGCAAAAGGATCAACCCTTCGGCATCTGGTTTATTAGTCCCACTTTTGGTAAGTCTCTTACTACAGGAAGGGGGGTGGATGTGCAATGGACACCTCTTGACACATGTGTGGGTCCATTTTGGCTGCTTATAAGAAAAGCTGAACTGTATCCAAAAATCAGTGTGACGACTAGATTGTGGAAACTAAATGTAGAATAACAGGCCTGCGATATGTCTCATAATATCCATCAATCCATATCTAGCAATAGATCTATGCATGTCTTGCTTGCATGAAGGCTGCTGTGCACATAAGATTGTTACTGTGATAATACTGTGTGTTTCTAAACAGATGTGTTCTGGCTACTTGAGATCTTTAGTTCTCACAAGGCGGATCACTGACTGACAGGATTAGTTTTCAATATAGTTTATTATGGGTCCAAAGTGTCCCTAACATGCATGTGATGGAGCTGAAAAGTGCAATGAAGATGGTGAAGCAGTGACACATGAGTTGAATTCCCAGAGACTGGAGCACATGTGGAAATGGCCCGGGCGTGTCTGCATCAGCACGACGCAGAAACCAGGACTTCTCATAAATTAGCAGCAGCACTGAAACCATCCCATCAGGGGAAAACTACACTGATTGCTGAGAAAGTAGAGAGTTTTATCGTGGCTCCACCGAGCTTAGCACAGAGAATAATCAGGGAAACTTGATAATATCCCTTTGGATATACAGTTAGATGATCTTTTTGTTTTATGAGGCCTCAGTTGGATGTGCGCACTGTGTTTGAGGTGGAAGGCTGCATCATCACCTTTATTTGACAATGAGCAGAGCAGATTCAGAGACGATAAAAGGGATTCAGAGCCATTGCTGCAGCATGATAACGATCTTGTGGCTCTGTGAAGGAATGTTGGCAATTAACGTTTTATGCAGGTGGATTTTTGTAGCCACTTCTCCTTTTCAAGTTTTGAAATAAGCCGAGCGTTTCTTAGCTTTCAGCTCAGCCTTTGAAGGAAGCTTGTTACACACCGGCTATTCTAATTCTGGCATGCAAACATGGTGCAAGCACAGAGAGGTCAGTGTCTGGTCTCTGGAAATATGTATTCATCACTCAAGAAGACATCAGCAACAACAGATGGGATAAGTGAGGCAGCAAGGTTGTAAATCTATGAGATTGAGGTGGGGTTAGATGTCAATATGCTTACAGTAAAGTCAAGGAAGCATCCCTTATATAGCGCAGCTTTATCCGCATAATACCTTGCAAGATATCCCCTTGGGGGGGATGTAACTTTAGGCACTGGCCAGCTGTGTTGCTTTATTGGGGTGTGTATAGTGAGCATTGCTGCAGCTTGCAGTGCTATTGGAAAAAACAACAAGCGACTACCAGCTGCATCTATATGCACTTTACCCTCGGGGAGCCGAAGGACTGCATGTTCCTACATGGAAGTGGCACCGTGTCTTCACAGCTGTCTGTGGAAATTACATAGTAAGAGATGAAAAAGGAAAGTTGTCACAAGGTCTTGGCGTCACGCCATATACTGACAGATGCCTGTTATGGCTAAGAGGAACATAACATAGATGTCACATAAGTCTTTTTTTGGTTCCAAAAAGGCAAGAGGCCAGCTCAGGGGCTTAAAGGTTGAGCTTTAGGTTTTCACTGGCGGAGCAAATATAGCAATTTTAAATTATGTTTGGACTAAACAGCTTGAGTAGAGCGGTGCATCATACAGGGTTCAACATAAAAGACCTAAAGGATTTTACCTGTGAGCAGAGCAGCGGGGCTCAACCTTTTTTGATACCTTGACACATTTTTACATGATTTTTTTGCATTTACCTGTTATTAAACGAGCCGCTGCTGGCCAGGGATCACTTGCATAAAAGGAAGTTACAAGAAAAGAAGCAAACCTTTTATAAAGTACGGAGGTGTATTGCTAAAGAAAAATAAAAAGGGGTACAGTATTGTTATAACAAGAACAGTTTCTTTATATATATATGATGTTTGTTCATTTGGTATAAAGTGAAAAACATCTTGTTTAAACACTAAAGTTTTCATTTCATAACATGACACTGATGCATTGTTGTTTTTCTGGTGTTGCTCTGTCAGCTTTAACATATTGAAAGAGCAAAATATATATTTGCAAGGATCGCATTAGGGCTTATCTGGGACTCGAGAACCCAAAGTTTCATGCTTGTGACGTGCTTGACACTTTGCTGTCTTGTCTCAGGACTTGAGTCTTGCAAAAGCAATGACTTGGTCCCACCTCTGCTGTCTGGCAGATAACGGCTTCATCAACGTCAACGCTCTTATTTTTCATAACCCTAACTAAAACCTTTTGTTTGAGCACACTGTCCCCACTCTTATATTCATTTTACTCTGAAGATTTCTGGGCTGACTAAGCCCCTAATGTCTCAAGGACCCTAACAACTCCCCCGGTGCTGCAGGTTGGCCGTGACCACACCTGTGCACGGACTCGCTCAGACTGTTTGAGGAGAAACTGAGCAATCGTAGGACACCCACACACACACACAGAGGCTTGCAGACCATGTGGATTGCAAACTATATTTTAGTCGTGAAGGTGAATGTCTGTGTTAGATTTCTGTACTCTGCCTTTTACCCATTGCATGCTGGGATAGGTTGCACTGTGAACGGGAGAAGCGTTGTTGAGAACAAATGATTGAACTTCATTATTTGCTGTAAGTGACTGAGAATTAAACTGATGTTTGGGTAAAGCTGTGCATCATATGGGTTTGAACATAAGGGAACAGGGCTCCTAAAAACAGAGGTTAATGAGGTTCCTTGTTAGGAGGGTTGATACCCTTGAGCTTTATTGGATTTGCAATTTCAATAAGCAGTGTGCACAGCAGAGCTCTTATGTACAGTGTTAAGATGTCTTTTTTTACTATCTTGTGTGTTGCAGTAAGTGGTGACGTCCTGGGCTTGACAATGTGTTGCAGGATGTTACAGCAGAAGCTCAGACCACTTAACGACATGCGTGTGCCTAATGAAATCGGGCACCGTGGTCATTATCATTATCATACATTATTGTCGTCACCTCCATGTTTAGCAACGCGGGTTCATGCAGGAAACGACTGCCTGAACTAATTTCTTCCTCAGCAGGTAATGTATAAAAGGGAAGTGACAACCGCCTGTTTGTAGAGGTTTCTAATTCCTGTGCTGGTGTATACGGTCCGCGGGGTGAGATTAATGGGGTTGCCATTCTGTTGCATTGTGTTACAGCAGCTGCTTGTGGTGTTGGTGTCGTGTGTTTGCATTATGAAATAGGTACCAGAGGGTTATGAGTCACTGCAGGAAGGAGAGAATAACACCAAGCATGAGCTATTGATCTGTAATTGGAAGTATAAAAGACTTCATAAGAGAATTTATGAACCTATTTCTGCACATGAGATATTAAAATAGACATTTACAGTAAGTTATACTTTCAGACTGGCTTTTTCCTTTTTTACACATTTCTTCCAAGGACGATGTTTCCCAAGATACTTAAAGGTTTTAGCTGGTGTAGTTTTACTTCACAGTTGTCTACATGTTTGTGTCACAGTGTGACACAGAGGGTGACCTCATCTTATCGCATCGAGGAAATCACATTTTAATTATCATGAGGCTCAAAAGGCTTGTTTTGGAAATGAATTTTCCTTTTCATTCTTCAACACTCTCCTTGTCTTTGTAAGAGCGGCTCAACAACACAGGATTAAAGAATATGATGCAAACCATGACGGACTTGAAAGACGAAATAATAATGTTTTGCATGCAGCAAGGAAGCACTAAAGGAAAGGGGAAATAAGTACTAATTAAGTTGTTATCAGTCGACAGAATGAGAGAGATGTTTCTCCCGAAGGCGAGTCAAGTTATTCGGCGCTCAAGATGCATGGAAAAGTTAAAGAAATGGCGTAATTACAACTCGCCAAAAGATCAAAGCAGTGGCCGCCAAAGAACTGAAGCAATTAAACTAGAGCTTTTTTTTTTCTCCTCTTTTTGGCAGTGACACAGTGACAGAAAGAAACAGCGGGGCTCTCAAAGTACTGGAAACACAGGTGGAAAATAAATAGGCTTGCTTCATCATGACTTTCAACCTTTTTACAGAAGTTGGAAAGATACTGATCTCCCTGTTTAACGACTTCTACTTCTCACACTAGAGAAGTTGGTATTGGGTTGTTTTTTATGCTGCACATAGGCGTTGTCAGGGCCTGAGCGTCCATCGCTGCAGGCCTGAATGTTTTATGAATAGCCCCAAACCACAAAAATATATTTTTTCACAAAATAACGATGATAAAACTCCCAGGATCTGTTCATTCCTCACTCTGATCATGCGTTAAAGCCCCAGCCAATAATATAGTTTATCAAAATCGCCGGTACGTTTCGGGTCCTCCGTGTGCCACTTTGCACAAGAGAGGAAGGAAAAAAAAAAGAGCACCGGCTTCAGAGCTTGTCATTATAGGTGTAAGAAGCTTGTATAGAAAGAAGAAGGAAGGCGAAGAGCCACAGGTGAGGAGAGGTTGAGGAAGAGAAATCTCTCGTGGCTGCAACAGATGAGTCAGTGTGTGAGAGTGCCACTATCTCATCATCTGTGAGCTCCGGTGTTGAAGATCAAGGCTCTTTAGGTAACATTAGCCAGTATAGACAAAGCTCACCATTTACTTCCAACTCGGTTGAAAACATTCCCATATAGCACCACATATTTACAGAAGTTATCTCAGGGCAGCTTTCTTATAGAGAAGGTCTAGGCAACGTCTACAGACTCAAAACAACAAGCCCATGAGCACTTGAGACAGTGGCAAGAAGAAAAAAAACTTTAAAAAGGAGAAGAAGAAGAAACCTTGAGCAGAACCAGACTCAAAGTGGGCGGCCATCTGCCGCAACTGGTTTGGATGAGAGACAAGGAGATGTCATGAAAGCATTTTCCTGCTACTTTTGATTGCACTAACTTTTATTGTTGAGCTCAGGGGCTCTTGTTTTGATGTGATTAGTTTTGACTAAATGATTGTAAGTGTGAGTCTGGAGCAGCGGGGCTCAACCTTTTTCTGATACCGTGACACATTTTTACATGATGTTGTTTATAAATGTAATTAAATGCGGAGGTGTGCTGCTGACACGAAGAGGAAAACAGATCAGGATCGGGTTTGTTGTTAAAACTAGTTATAACAAGATATTTTAATGTGCATGTCCTAATAATGCGACAATATCTTGCATGAAGAACATCTTGTGTAAACAATAATCTTCTCATGTTATCACGTGACGCCCGTCCATTCTTCTTTCTCTGGGGCGACACCATCATTCTGCTTCAAGTATTTCCCTGTTTGCTTTAACATGTTTAATTGGCTTTATGCTTGCTGCAATCTGGCACATAACTGCTTCATTAACGTCAAAGCTCTTCTCTGTTACTATGGGTTTCTCTCCCTGCTGGTAAATATACAAATAATAATTAAGTTGTGTGAGAAGTCAGGTTGCACTGATTTGGTTAATTCTGATTTAATGTTGTGAAATCCAGCCTAACTGAAACCTCTTGATTAAGCATAATGTCTCACGTCTTATATTAATTTTACTCTGAAGATCTTTGGGCTGACTAAGCCCCTAATGGCTCAACATCCTTAACAACTCCCCCGGTGCTGCAGGTTGGCCATGACGACGCCCGTGCACGGACTAGCTCAGACTCTAAGTGCATCGTGTTTCAAAAGATACTGAGCTATTGTCAGACACACAAAAACATGCGCACCATGTGCATGAAGGTGGGCGTTAGATTTGTGACCTGAGTGTACCTTGCCTTTCCCTCTATGCATGCTGGGATAGGTTGCAATGTGAACAGGAAAAGAGCTGGATAATCTACATAATTAGCTTTAAGTGACTTGCACTGTCATATTCAGTCAGCGACTTCAGAGGAAACAAACTGTTGTTAAGAGAACCCTGCAAAAACACGCGATGGAAGTAATGACCGCTGCGTCGGAATGTATCTGCGTAAGGAAAGGTATCGTCGCAGAGCATGAACGCATGCCTGGAGGTCGTCTGTTGATCGGGGCTGAGTCATCGGTTGTTTCTGGCAACGACTGATAAAATAAGTGATTACAAGGAGCAGCCGTGCTTAAAAAAGTGACCTGCTCAGTGCGACATGGTGAGTGTCACATGTAAAGCGGAGCAACCGGGTGTGACCAGAATGTACAATGTCAACATGTAGGGGCGCCACTGAAGGATGCTGTGACGAATCGTTTCTGAGGGGGACAAGCTGTCTGAGGGAGGGATAAAGATTCACATTAAGATCTATAGGGTGGTTAGTGAGTTCATTCTTTAAGGTAAAGATGTTGAACACGCAGCTCTAGGATCTTCAACCTGTCAAGTTTAGCTGGAGTCCTGCCACAGATATTCAATTTGTAGAATGCATGGCCCCAATGTTTAAAACACAGGCTGAAAAACAGCTTATAGACGTGAGGTCTGCTGCATTGTAGCAGGGAGTCGTCCTTTCTTTCAGTTAGCATGTACGTGGCATTAAAACAAACTCCCAGCGATGTCTTAAACTACAGCTTCCAGGCTTCTACTGTTCACCTGAAGGTGACATTGATGTAGCTGATGCTTTCCATAGCTGCATCTGGATTCATATTGATCAATATGTTCCAACCAAATCAACATTTCCCTTTGGTTCTCTCGAGAAAGCCAATTAAGGGAGCTGCAAGCCCTCATACAGAGTTCGGAAATGCACACAAACACTCTTCTCCACATTCCTATTAAATAATGCATAAGAACATTATATTATAGCACAGTGCTACTAAACAGGCACACTAGTGCTACTGAGACTTTCTGCTCTGAACTAAGAACCACCGGACAAAAAGAGGAGCATTTAATGCACCGTTCATTCTTCACTGAGGCATTAGGACAAAGATAATGCCTCCAGGAATTAGTCCTTCTGTGTACGCCACTGTGATGAGGGATCACTCCGTCTTTAGATATTGATATATTTGTCAGAAAGTGGTACATGCGCTCTTCTCCAGTCGAACTCTAATGCTGTCTATGAAAGGCTGAAAGACTGCAGGAGCATTAGCTATTCCCATGAAGGGAGCGGGTAAGAGCCTCAACCTTCATATTCGGTTCTCTCTGTTTGGTTGACTGTCTGGTTTTAATAGAGACACATGCATAATCTAGGGCCCCAGTGTAAAACAAAATATCTGTGAATAACGTCTCTCCCAATGGTTTTATTTTTAGCCCGTCGTCTTTTCAGTATCTTCATATTCTGTTTCACGACAGCTGTGGGAAGTGTGATATGTTTCACTTTGTTGTTATTTTGCACCCGCAATAAGGTATTCGTTTGATGTAAACGGTAAGTGAAGATGAATCAGAGGATATTATAACTGTTTTTTTTTTTTTTTTGCTGTGCTTTTATTTTCCACAAAGTCCTCTCACTTTCTCAGTTAAATCGGTTACGACGTCGACTCGCAGACATCTTGATTTTTCAAACAATAGCTTGATTAAATCTCTCCCTAGGTTTCATTTCTCGGAGGAGAACTTCAGAGGAGAACTGCCGCACTTACACAAGTCTAACCAAGGTTGATCATTAAAAAAAAACGCAGATCAACAATACACTCACTTGCCAATTTATTAGGTGTTTCTGATTATTTTATCAGACCTAATTCATTTAATAGGAGGGACACCATGTGAGAAGCACCTAAAATTACAGCTTCCAAAATGACCATCGCAATAGATCAACACATCTCTCAATCTGAACATTATAATCTTAATAAAATTGTGATTAATGGCGTTGCTATGTTATTAAAATGCATCTGTTTAATTTAGGTGTACTTAATAAATTGGCAAGTGAGTGTATGTCCGCTAATTGAAACAGCAAAAGAGTTTTTGCGCATTAAAATGTATTTCTTGATATCCATCTAATAGTCACTCTCATACTTCGCACACTGTTGACTGCTGTGGGCTTTAACAACCAGATTATTATTCTGAAACATCTCAGACTTTTATGTCTCTGAAATACCGAGCATGTTTTCTAAGAAAAGATTCAAATTGTCGCTGTTGATTTCTGCATTTCAGCAGATCTTTTATTTCTTAAGGTAATGTGTGATATCAATAATGTTTTTTTGTGTTGTATTTATTTACCCCATGTGGATTTATAATGAATAGAAACGGTTGATCGGCTCTTTCAAAGACAGTCGTTGCAACTGAATGAAACTTATTACTTTTAACTGTGGAGTTTTTTCTTTACATAATCGAAATAACACGTTGATCAGCACCTTATTATAAATACATGAGCACAAGGACGTTAAACAGGGGGGATTCTTGCTTACACCGAGCTTGAACTCTGACTCAGACAATCCATCTTTCAGGTCAACATCTATTGGATGTTTCTGTCCTTGCTTTCAAATTGTGCTTTGAAGTTCAGCGATTCATTACATCAGCCGTTGCTGTGAAACGTCCCCGACATCGAGTCAATGCCTGCAATACTTCTTTTGGCTTTATGAATCCTGCACCGCAAGACATTCTCATGTGTTGCAAACATTGAACATGGTGAGTCTATAATTTACTAAAGTACTTACTAAAAAGCAAATGCAATCCTACTGCCGATTACACTTAAAGGTCCAACTTGTTGCCGCTCTGAACAAGCTAGCGCTCCGTATTCCTGTCACAACCCTGTGGATGTCGAGGGAAATGGAAGCAATATGATGCCGTGCTGGTCAGGCAAACACAACCATTTATTGTTTAGCCAACCGACAACAGAAAGGATTGCAATTACAAGCAGAATACCAATGCACACAGAGTGAGGCCAGGAACAATGGGAGTGGGCTGCGGGTGGCGCCAAAAAATATAACAAACAAAACAGATCACGATTCTCCACTGACTCACTACGGCTATAATAGCTGTAAAGAAAGAAAAGAAGGCCTACCTGCCTGCATTACTCCTGCCCGGTGATACAACAACACAGCTCAGCAGCCACTCATAACTCTGTGTGTTCAATTAGACTATTATGGTTTTATGCGTGTGGTGCTGAAGAAAGATTGATTGATGGGTTGGGTCGGTCGGTTATTGGCGTCCAATGAGGAAGAAAGAAGGAGGAGCCATCCAAAGGTGGGGGAGACTGGGCGTCATCGGGGATGGGCTGTGTGTGGGGGTGCTGACCGAAGTGGGAATCCCTCCAGGTGAGCGGATGACTCGTTTTCCAACCCAATTGACAGAAAAAGGCACAGTACCACAGTAAAACATGAATATTTCTAAGAAGCGCTCACCAAGTAGACCTAACGATTCCACAGCACAAACCAATAGGGCCCAAAATATTAACAGAAAGTTGTGGTTTCCACTTCTGTTGTTAGAAACCAGCATGAGTCAGCAATTCTTATTATGAGCCGGATGGTGAAAATGCAAATGTATCAATTGTTCAAACACGTATCTACGATCAGAAGCTTTGGGTAGTGACTGAAATACTGAAAGTATGAGATCGCAGGCTGAAATGAGTTTCCTCCTTAGGTCGGCTGGTCCGGACCACTGCTCCCTCAGGCTACGACGGCACTGAATGGGGCTCTTGTATTATCCCATTTTCCACGGCTAGAGAGAGATAGTAATTATAACCATGAATGTAGACACACCCCTGGAGTACAGCGCTGCCTGCTGCCTCTAGGGGTACAACCTGGTACTACAAGATCTTGAGGTGATTGAATAACTGGTTGGCCCCCTGACAAACACATTTAAATAATTTGTGTTTGAAGACCAAGTGCAATTCATTATTAATCTGTGCAGATTTTTGTTTTGTATTGTTGGACAATGAAAAACAAGCCTTGTTAATAAGCATGCTGACTATTCCGAGTGCCACTTTTCTATCTTGAACACACAACAGTGCACCCTCAAAACCTGCTTCCAAGTACCATTCATTTAGGCATAATAATGCCTGTACACTAGTGTTGGTGGTTTTACACATTGGTACCTCTGTTCTCAGTGTCTATATCCAACACATGTTCTTTCTCTGTTAGTCTATTTCATGAATTCAGCTAACGTTTTGACAAACAATTAGAGTTTGCTTTTACCATTGATGATATTATTCATTGGGAGACTTGACAAGCAACTGCGACTAATACATTTGCCGTGTAATTGTGTTCAACGTTACCAGACACCATTCATTAGACACTAAGCAGTGACATTGTTGGAAACAGGAGTTGCCTTCCAGAAAAGAAGAAAAAAGAATTCTATGTCTCGAAGAGGATTTAGCGGAGCGCTGATGTTATCGAAAAACTGTCTTTATTTCTTAGTCGGAGCAAAGGCTCGTGAAGTGGAACAAGTTCAGTGCCAAGCCTTTAATGCAGCTTCCTCTAAGTATAGCTAATAATAGACTATAATGTTACATTGTCTGCACCTTATGTGCCCAAAGCTCTTGGAATGCCAATGTTGTTTAGAAACCCAGGAAGTACTACGTCTCCATTCATTACAGAGAAATTTAAATACTGACGTGATAACTTTTCCTGCACTACAGTCTAGTGTACATTGCAGTAAGTGAACTGCCTGTTGTGTCCTATCACAAAGTTGCTACTCAGGAATGACAGTGTACTCTCTGCAGGACACCCATTGATCCGATGCTGTTGTCTCACTTATTAACACTGAGCAGCAGTCTCTACCCCCCCCCCCCCCCCCCCCCCCCCCCCCCCCCCCCCCACCCCCAACACCCCACCCCCCCCCCCCCACCCCCCCCACCCACCC
>CAAKHC010000163.1:84461-95076 GCA_901007825.1 Macroramphosus scolopax
TAATCAATTCATGCTTTACTGCGACCAACTGAGAAGGTCGGTAGCACCGGTGCTACCCAGGGAAACGTTAGACTGGAGCTCTTATGATAGTGTTCCCTTTGTGAGAGCGTAATAAGCTAGTGACCCCTGTCTTAGCTGTGATGGCAATGTCAGAAGGATAAGATGTGTATAATGGCCCTGTAGTCCATGTTGCCTTTGAAAGACATTTAGATTTTCCAAGCCATTACCTGTGAGAGATGAGCACCAGTAAAGACTGAAATATCCTGTTTGAGCTGTGTTCCACAGCAGCATTGACTCACACAGAAGGGGACCTTGTTTTTGTCAGTAAATCAACACGGCCTGCGAGTCCAGCGACTGCACACACGGGGGGATCATTGGCAGGTCCCATCCTTCATGATAGCCTTTGTGTTCTGCATAGGAGAGTGTTTCCAATGGTTACTGTGAGAGTGCTGCAGCAGGAGCTCAGTGTCTGTCTTTTAGTGCAAACCCCCAACCCCAACTACCTATTAAACAGGAGATGAATAGTAAACATTTCTATTTCCACGGGTTGGGGAATTAACACTATTAGAGCAAATGGTGCATTTCACCCCATTATAGCGTATATAGCATTAGGTAAGTACCAAGAAATATACGCTTTTGTAATTCAGGCGGAGCTCTCTTCATCCACCTTTTCCACTTGAGATCTTTTTTTTCTTGTATAACATACAATAAAGCTCCATCTGCCTGTCCATTTTATAGCAGTACATAGGCACCCTCATCCCAGAGTGTCAAAAACCTCTTTCTCACTTTCCGTTCGGCCTGCACCATTTTTGCACCTTCGGCCTCTGTGTGAGAAGCAGCAGGCTTTCGGTTCATTTTAACCCATTGGAGCCTCAAACCTTTTGAAATTGACATATAGCAGGAAGCTCTACATAAGGAGGCAGGTTGTGGAGGCTGGTTAAGCCCAACAAATACCAGACTTTTGCAGCAGGAAATAAGTGATAAATTACAGTTTACAACTATGAACACTGTATTGAATCAACTCAACATTGTTAAAGACGCTCGTCACTATAAACGTTTAATAGTTCTATTCAAACCCTCTGGTTGAGGGTTGGTTGGACTTAATGCCAAAAGCTAAATGGTCATGCATGCAGACACTTCACAGAGGCAGACAGTGTAACCGAACATATATCAGTCATTTAACAAGGACGAACAAGTCGAAAGTGGGCCACTTGTATTTATTTAACACACCAACTTGTTAAGCAGCTGAAGTTTTAATGTGCCGTGCTTCTTCATCAGCACAAACATGTTAACAAGAGGACTCTGTCTTCTTTGGCCCAGATACTGTTTTCTGTTTGCTAAATCTAAAGATGTTTCAGTTTGGTGTCATTACTTTCTTTTTTTAACCGTGTTAAAAAAGACCTTGTATTGGCTCCCTAGCTAATGAATCTGCAGCTTGCTGATGCACATGGTGTGAATGATATACAATATTTTTGGGCAACTGTTTATGTTTATATTCAGGCTTGTTTTCTCTCAGATCTCACTCAGGCTTCAAATGTGATGTCGAGCCTTAAGCACAATGTGTCTTTCACCAAGGAAGATTTATCTGACGGAGGAATGACGCAGATCTTATAGTCAGCTGACGTCTCTCTGAACGTATCTGGATCGTACAAGATCCTTGTATTGTCAGTTTAGTATCATGCACCAGTTCGCAGAGAGAAAGAGGGGTTCGGACAGAGATTCAAGCCTCCCATATTATTGTGACATTCAAAAGGAATGTGACAAACATCCTTTGTGCTGGTTGTTGTCACCAGTGATTCATCCGCTGTGTTTCTCCTGCACATATTGCCTCCCATATTCTGTCTTATATGAAGGTCACGCACGGTCTTTTGGTTGAGAGCAGTTTCGGAAATGCATACAGCTGTGATGCAGGTGTGCAGCTACAGGGCAGGCTCTGACTACGTGATCAGGTTTCACTGATTTCCTGTCTCCCTTCCCTGCAGACCCACGGGAGAGGATCATTTTTAACATGGCAAAATTTAACTCTTAGTAGCCTCGGTTAATTTCAGCTCGCTACAATTGAGTTGTGGGGATGGAGGGAGGCACATTTCCATGTGGAGTGTTGCAGTCCTGCGCTCTGCAGCTTCTCCAGCTATTGCCTTACAGTCACAATGTATCCATTATTTATCACATCGTTCTCAAGGACGACGTCTATGCAAATTAGTATGCAGCGAGTGTGAACATCACTTACCAGACCTGACTCCACAATTAAGTATTAAGGACTGTATTCCGGACTTCTCTTCGGATATATCAGGGCCATATCGTTCTACGGCACAAAATGGCCAAAGGGATTTAGCTTGAAATATCAGACTTGATGATTGCAGTGCATGACTGTTAGAGATACTGCTGTGCTGCTATCAGTTCTTACCTCCGTCTTTGTACCTTGTTTTCTGAATCTGTAAAAGAAGAGAGCAGCTGTGTTATAATCATTTTCAACAGAGCATATTTAATCGTATTTAAGTCCGCTTGCAGATGACACGTAACATTAATTTCGTACGGAGTACTTCAGACAGACGGAACAACACGTTCTCATCTCACCGGGTCAGATAACGACGCTCTCTCTCTCCCTTGGCGGGTTGTACCGATGCACGAGGCAGCCTCTGGTGTCTGCGGGAGCTGCAGCCACGTTTCAAACCCCTCAAATGTAAACCCGTTTACGCAACTATAATTCAGTTGGCTTTTGATGCCAATATAGGGAGACAGGTGATTGATTCTCATTTGCACCCGTGAGTTTCCAATTTGCATCATCGAGTCCACGCATGTAACAGCGGCCACGAGTGTCCGATTTGAAACGAGTTATATTTCATAATCTATCAACACTATGTTGTGGTCTGTATAACAAAGTAGAAAAGCAGTTAGATGGGTTAGAATTCACACTCTTGTCAGGTTCGCGGAGCACTGCTGACACGGCAGTCACAACAGTGACTCTGAACGTCTCAGTATGACATGAGGGGCTTTACATCGGAGTTAATGGACAGCCTGTTGTCTTTCATACGGATGCAAACGTGTGCTCTGCGCGTCGGTGTCAGACACTGACGGCTGAGGGAATAAAAAGCTATTTGCGGCACTCAACCCAGGCATGTTTGTTCTTACTGAACTTGTGACTTGAAAAGGAAGCTGCAAATATGGATCACTCGCAAACATGCTTTAAAAGTTCTCGAAAAGCATCCAGATAATGTATTTTTTTTCTAGCAGACATTTAACAGGAGTCAGTTATTTGGGACTATTTCCAGTCTCAGATTGGCATTTTCAGTGCTCCAGTGAGTAATTATGGCAGCAGGACAGTGTACGTGGGTTTGACTTAAAATAAATCACAGTCGCTGTTCTAATGGAAATAAAAGGAATATACAGTATCGCCCTTTGCAGCGCTGTGACTCACTGATGTGTTTTTAATGGATTTTTAACACAACACAACTATATGGCAGAGCAGAACGTACTGTATGAGGCTCTGGCACAGGAAATGCATGTTTGTGGGATCAGTTGATTGTTTTAGGTCTTACTTAGGATTTGTTGAAAATAGAAAAACACAGACGCTTATCTTTTAATTAGTTAAGTTTCTATTGTGCTCACGCCGGATTACTCTAAAAAACATTTTTGTCATATTTTTAATCGAAATGCCCCCATCTAATTGCCACAAGAAAGCCTGTGGTCAGGTAATATTGCAGAATAAGACTGCTGCTTTTCTTCTGCAAGCAACTTTCAAGTTTTCATCATTGCACAACAAAAGGTATTCAGTGGATTAAAATGTCCTGCATTAGAAAAACCAATGTAATTACCATTTAATGGTCCATCTTGCCCTCTCTTGACACGAGTTGGAAAAACCATCATTAAAATAAAAAGCCACTCTTGATCATCTGTACGAACACATTTTCTTATCTGAGTTCCACCTTGTTCTTCAACCAAATCCTTTTTGCATTAAGTTGACAACGGGGGTCTTTTGGATGCGTATGATTAGGGTTCCCGGATCAGATAGTATGAGATGGGAGCATTCCTTCATGTTCCTGCTGGGAAAAAAAAAGAAGCTTCTATCACTTTAAAGAGGGCAAAGGATTACAGATGAATTACAGTTAAAATTCCTTATCGGAAAATACAGAAATCCATTATAGTAAGTTATTAAATTATCGTGTGGCTGACTCAAGTCTGGCTAAAGGTCTTCTTTCATGGAGTGAACTGTGCTTGAAAGGCAGGGCCTGTCAGTGCACACTTAGTAGCTGACATTCAGCTAATGAATCGTCATTCTGTAATATATTCATCCTCCTGCTGTTTTTGAGAACAGGTTGGATTCTCATACAGTGGGATTCATCCCTTTTGCTGCTGTCTTTTTTCTGCGTATCAGTGGGAGAACGACGTAACCGAGGAGGGCACCGCTCGTGCAACTGCTTGGAAGCAACGACCTTAAAACTGCACCACTTTTCCATCCACAGTAGCATGACATGACCACCTCTCCCAGTGAAAACGGACAGTCAACTGACCGGCAGGCAGAATACGATTACGGGACGTGAAAGTAGTAGCCTGAGATTCTATTCCCTCTCCAGTGCACCTTCCTCAGAACCTATCATGGCACTTAAAGGCAGAGAAGGACCCTCGAGGGATGGCATAAGAACAACAGCACGGAATGGCGAAAGCATCTTTTTCTCTACCTGAAATGACTCTGTCAAACATTTACTGTGCCTCCAGAGGATATAAACAGACCATGTGACCTTTCACCTGTAAATGCGGTGCATAGTGTGCATCACCGTGCGAAAGGGGACGTGTCCTTTTCTTGGCAGTCACACAGGTTGGGAACAAAGAAATCCACATTTTACAGATAATTCAATAAATATTGCATGTAACTAGAGCGATCTGCCGGCGTGCGTTATGTTCTTCAATAAAAAAGAATTAGCTGTACAAAAAGGAAGAATCTCCAGTGGCAGCTCATGTCGGCTCGCAGTCACACTCTGTCTGAGACGTGTTTGGTCTTGAGATTCACGATAGATTTTCTTTAAGTTGCTTTAATGAGATGGTTCTACCCCCTGAGTATCACACCACCGACACCCCAAACTCCACCACGACATCCTCTTTTCCGACATTCTGTCATTAGATTTGAATGTGATGAGGGTGTGTGCTAATCCAGGAGGAATCATCACAGCTTCTCCTATTCTCTTTTGTTTTGACACATTGTCTGCTCCCCGGTGATATTGGCCCGCAGCCCCATTGTTTCTCACATTCAGCCGTGTAACCACACAGCCACCTAATATGAATGATTTTGGAGATAAGGCGATATGCAGAGCAGGACGACTCCATCCCTGGAGGTGGATGGTATCATTACGCCCTCAAGTGCAAGACACTTAACCTGGCTAGTTAATCACCCATGCTAATGATGTCTGCTGCGTCTCCATATGCCGTGCTTCAGGGGCCAACAACAGCTTTCATGTAAACCCAAGATTTATGTGTACAGTTTAATCCAAGTATGTGTGTTATCAGCTCAGTTCATATTTTGGACCCAGAATATGTCTGGAAAGTAACACAATATAAACAATTATATTATAGTACAGCTTTCAAAGGTAATTTTCAAAAAACGTCTCCAACACTGATAAAGTTCAGTGTAGAATAGTTTTAGAAACATACTTGTAATACCATTATGTTCCTCAACAGGCGCCGGTGAGTCACTGTAGCGCAAAAGAGCTACAGCTTTTATAGTCACTGAGTTAACAAACTGTCTCTCTCTCGTGCTCTTCACGGTAAAATGGGACGATACAAGTGCCCCTGGTATATCTATACTGTAAGAGGAGGGAGCAATATCGTAGACTAGCAACCTTTCGATTTTCTTTCACAGCAACAGCTCCTCTTACAAGTGAATACACAGGTTCCTAAACCTTCATGCCAATTCCCATCCGCATCCCTAATGCCACCTAGCGGCATCCCAGAGGGCCTCGAACCCTACTTTGAAAACCAGGGATTTCAACGTGTATATTCGTAGACCTTTATTCCTTTATTAAACGCAAGAAATTAAGTTCGTTAATTTATTCTATCATTGTGAAACGTGTTTTCACACGCTCCCAACTTGTGATCTCATAAAATGTAAATTTGGAACAGATTGTTATGGATTTCACATGATGCTGAGTTGTTCACGTGGAGCAGAGGAAGCCCATACCAGCTATTTAATCCTGCAAAGTAATTTCAATGGGATTTAACAGTTCAACTTTGAGGATATAAAATGTCCATTGTACGATTTGTCCCTTTTAGCCCCTTTGAATCTATTCTAACTATCTCATCGAGTCATACAATTACTTCTAATCATCTCTCACGGCCTGCCATCATTGGGGTTATATCAACCCTAATATAATCATCTCGTCCGCTCTCCTATTCTGTGATTCGGACTGAATTGAGACTGAAGAGAGAGATGACATTACACTGCTATGTTAACATCACTGTAATACAAAAATATACACATTTAATGCTTTTCATGTGCATTTCTTTTCCTTTCGCATTAATGTGTAAGAAACCGCTCGAACATGCACGGTTTTCCCTCTACTCCTCTTTGCTTTAAGGCACAGCCCATTTGTAGCACAGTCATGTTTTCATTTCCCCAGTTGACATACTAAAGAGGTCTTGGGTTGGGCTCAGGTCTTCTGTGGCATTTAGATGGCATCTCTCAGACGCTTTTGCTCTTCCTTTTAACAGCTCTCGGGGAAGAGCGCAGTTTGTCTTGTACCATACTGCTCACACTGAAAAGAAGATTTCCAGCGGTGTAATATGATGCCGCCAGGCTCTTGCTGCAGAGGGCTGGCTCAGCCCCCTCCAACAGCCAAGGCCCATATGCCTGAGCCATTCAATTTTCCATTAAATAAAAAACAGGAGTTTGCAACCTGTCCTTACCCGCTGTCAAACAGTCATTACGTAGCACCGCCGCACATATATTCAGAAAATTAGTCCAATTTGCCACCGCATTCGATCATCATCATTAGCTTGTTTGTCCTGTCAGTCACTACCACTGAATGCCTGAGTGGCTCTTACAACAATAGAGGAAGAGAAGCAGCACTGAGGTGAGCTGGCTCCCCTCCCCCCTGTAACCTATAAAAGCATTCTATTATGTGTAGGTTGAAAGTCATATTTCTTGTTTTAAGATGAAAAATAATAAGATATCGGCGAGTTAAAGGTGAGAGCAGCAGACGATCACCTAGGTCAAATCCCCATGCAGTCAGTGAACATGCAGGTGAGAGGGGCGAATGGAAACGCTCCCCTCTCCCCCAGAGGACACTAAAGGTGCTGCCGAGCAGGAATGGTGACGGGTTCAGCAAAATGCAAAGAGAGACCACTGACACCGAGTATGTATCAGCTAGTTACAAGGGCACTTGTTTCTCACCGATCTTTGGACCGCCGTCCCCGCGAGAGCAGGAGAAAAAAAACAATATTTCTTCAGAAGGTCAATAAGCTTTTAGAGCTATAACAATTGATCGAATAATAACGGTTTAATTAATGGATTTGAAATTAATCAGGAACTCTTTGGAGAACAGATTAATTGCAACGAGCCATCACTACAAATATCACACTCCAAATCAAAAAGGGGTTAAAATATCAGCAGAACATTGGGGTGTCCTCCACTGTTGTAAGACACAGAGATGCTATCGTCCTTAGCGTGAGCCGGGGGCTGAAACTCTCAGTGTACCGTTCCATTGCAACACTATGGTCACAAGCTTTGAAATTGATTTAAACAATGAGATCACTGTGACTGAAATTAGTTTCCTCCCGCCATTGGCAGGTGTGGGCTGTTGCTCCATCAGGCTTCTACAGTACGGAACGCATTGGGTTCATGTATCATTCAATTTTCCTCGCAGCCGCCAGGTAAAGATTTCCAGAGAGAGATAGCAAACTCCCCGAGTATCATTGCAGCCTTGCAGCCCTCTGGTGCTCAACCTGGCCTCTTACGCAACAAAGTGGTGTTACGAGACATGGCAGGCCAGGACTAACTGGTTGGTGGAAGGGTGCAGCACGGGCCAAAGAAGGAGTGATTACACTTTAGGGCACATCTGGAGGAAGAGACCTGCACGGTCTTAATGCCGACAAGATTACACAAAAATCACAACTGTTGTCTTTCAGTAATGTTCGTGAAGACTTTGTCAGAATCTGAATTTTAACAGTGCAGAGCAGAAGCTTTGTCTGCTGGTTAAAATGCAGCGGTTATGGTCTTCTTTTAAGTCCAGGAAATACTTAATTCCTCAGGAAATGGACCTTTATGAAACAAAACGGGGCAGATTTCTAATACTTCTGCAAATATATACAGAGGCCCTGAATGTTTCAGCTGCGGATTTGCATATAATAGAAGTGTGAGCTATTGGCCTCGGTGGAGGTCTGCTCTCTCTGAGTGCATTTCCAGTTTAATATTGTTTCATTGCCATTTACCTGAGCCTCCCCTGAAACAGTCTGGAGCCCTGGGGAGGCCTGCTGCAGGCTTTGGAAACCTCTGCCTTATGTGATAGTAAGCTGAACTTTTTGGAGTTCTATGTATTTTAAATGATGGTTTTCTTCATGAGAAAAAAAAATTTGAATACATCAGCTTGGACTTTTATATCCTGATGAGCCTTTTTTTCTTAATTGTCACACATTTTATAGGCCAAACAATTAATCAAGTCTACACGAGAATAATGTGCAAATTAATTCATAATGAAAATAGTAGTCAGTTGCAGCCCTGAAGCTGTGATATCATTAATATTGGTATCAGTATGATTGACTGCACAAATATTTACAAAATGAATGTACAGTAAGGTTCTCGGTGCTGCATTGTAAATACAGTATGTAGCTTTTTCATTGCTTTTATTCATCATATTCAAACAGTTTGTGTTTTCTCTCAACCCGTCTCTTGTGATTATCAACACTGGGGATCAATAAAGTGTTGGGAAACAAGTTTTTCCTAGTATTTTTTACATCAGCATCGTTTCACTGTATAAAAAGAACGTACAGTTCACTGTGTTCTGCATCAACGTCACAGTTAGCGCCTCATATTCAGTCTTTATATAGAATGGAGGATTTATAGTCAAATAACATGCTATTATTCTCAAAAATACACGCCGTTTGCTTTTAAAGATTATCGTAGAAAATACCTTCTGCTTCCCGACGTTTGTCTTCCGAGATTGCCTCACATTATTGTATTTTCTGCCTGCAACAGTTATTTTTTTTTATAAGCCTTTAATGTAAACACAGTACAAACGGCATAACAAAAAGCCAGAAAATAGCATTGTAACAACAGTAATTCCTTTGAAGTGTGAGGACATGAGAGATCCTTAGGGACTTGTTGCTTTGATATATATAGGACCCTGTATATATTAAGGGTGTGTCTGCCGTTCTTTGTATGATCTACAATTCACTGCGGCCGCTCTTAAACAGCGTTCACATACAGAGCAGTAGTCACATGTGGCTTCCTCGGCCTTCAAGTGCTCAGTGTCCTTGTTATGATCCTCATTGCAAATAACTGTGTGAAATTGTGTATGTTTGGTGTCTTATCACATTAAAAATGCTTGTGGGAACAAGTTGCTGTTGTTAAAAAGTTGGGTAATCATGTAGAAGCTTCATCACGTTCAGTAGAGGGAAGCCTGGCTGCGGTATAATGGGATGCCCCTGACCTATTTGGACACTATAATGATGCCCCAGTGGAGCTGAGAGCAGAGAAAGAAATGACTTCACTTGGAGATATGCCTGGACATTATGGGAGCCTATGGAATTCTATTAAACAAAGTTTGGAGATACAAAATGAGATGAAGGATTAGGATGATATAATCATTCTAAATATGTCAGAAGTGTGTAGGCAAGTGGACAATCACATGGAAGTTATACGTCTGGTACAATTCTATTTAATGAAATGCATCATCTCGTGTTATGTAACTTTAATAATGCAATACACCTTTTATCTTGGGAAAGGTGTCTGCAAAATTAGGACTTTAATGACTATTATCTAAATGTGATCATGTGACGTCCCGTCCAGTTTAGTTGTGGTCCAGACTCACAGATTTTGTCGTCATTGTAAATTCACTCTGCCTTTGGTTATCCCTCGTGTGTACGTTGTACCTCACTGTCGTTATCACACCGCTGCATCTTTCCCTCTTGTCTCACTTACAGAGCGCCGGGTTCTTGATATTCCTCATCCACATGTAGATCTTTGATCCTGCCTGTTATATCACCTTTATCTGAACATTTTGACTGGGAAGACACTAAACATCAACCTCCCAGTGTTTTTCTGGGTCAAGTGCAAAATGAAATACAGTACCACTAGTCAGGGATGCACCAGCGCTGGTTTCTATGGTAACTGCAGGGCTGTATTTAGTGCAGTTGTTTCACTGTGTCTGGCTCTCCGTTTTCAACCAGGCGAGGGGGGAAGAGTGAGGACCATTCCCAAAGGGCCTAAGCAGAAAGTGGGGCAACATCTCCTATCACCGTCAAACAAAATCTTTCAGCTTGAGAGGAGATCCTGTCAGGAATTCCTTACCTTGTTTGAGAGGGAGACGATGCACAGAGAAGGCACACAGAATCCAAACTATAAGCGTCAAAAGTGATAGAATCATCTGCGACATCTGACCTTTTCAATCAGCGTTGGTCACACCCT
>CAAKHC010000163.1:95096-131739 GCA_901007825.1 Macroramphosus scolopax
AAATATACTTTTACAGTTGCAGTAGTTTATTAAAATATAAACAGTTATAGTGAAAAATCACATAATGTTGACTGGTGGTGGTATTTTAAAAATTGGCATTCTACATTAAAAGGCAATCCTTTAAAAATTAAACCAGATGTGAATAAACATCAATTGGACAGTTACTTTTTCAAAATTTAGAACAGATGAATCCATAATTTACAGGCCCTCATAATTAGATAATCAAAACAAGTGTGATGTGCAAATGTCTGGCATTCATTATTGAAGTTAAACTCATTTGCTGTTTAATTACATGCATATAAATACCCAAAATATTTAG
Source organism: Macroramphosus scolopax (assembly GCA_901007825.1). Lineage (NCBI taxonomy): Eukaryota > Metazoa > Chordata > Actinopteri > Syngnathiformes > Centriscidae > Macroramphosus > Macroramphosus scolopax. The sequence continues at coordinate 95,416 of CAAKHC010000163.1, forward strand.
TTTTCAAGGAAATCACAAGCTTTTAACAGCCCCATATTTCTATCTAACTTATATTATATGTGTGCGGTACGACTGCAGTGATATTCAGACTTCTTGCTATGAAAAGATATATTTGTGTGTCTTTACATGTACAAAAACTGATTAACATAGTTGACCACCAGAAGATGTGGTTTCATATCTTAAGTAGACCTGAACAATCTTTTTGGAAATAAATAACTGATTGTGATTTATTTTGATTTTGCTATTTGCTATATTAGAGGAAATACTTTTTGCAGCATGATACTTTCATAATACTTTTTTTCGTGGGGATCCCATAATGTGATGTGTAGGCCCGGTACATCTCTGCAGCATGACGATATTTGTTTTAAAAATGTCATTTTAAGACACATTTCTTCTTCTCCTTCAGTTTGATGACTGCAGTAGCCATATTGCAATTATTATGGAATGTTGATTCATAGATAAGAGAAGAACTGTCAGGTCGTTGTCTGAAATTGCTGTCGGAAGTGTAGAATGTTGCATTACTGCATCTTTTCATGAGTGCAGGTATAAACGAGCGCAGCTGTACATCATGTCATTGTTTTTTTTTGCAGATTCTGTCAGGCTGTGTTGATGCATGAAGCACATGTTGGGAAATTGATGGAGAGCAAAAGAAAGTGTTTTTCCTTGGTATCAATTCACTCTTTCCTGGATCCGGCATGAGTTGCATGATAAAAATGTGTCTGCTTATTTCTCAAGGTTGTTCATGTATCTTGTGTTTTGGTGCCACTCAGTGACGTCAGTTGTGTGCACGGGTCAAGTCAATGCTGATAAATGCACTGAGGGTATTTGCATGATTTTCCACTCCAAGTACAATAAGACTGTGAAAGACCCCTCCACTTAAAACCAGTAACCCAGTTTTAACTAAAACATCCTGCCCCAGTGACGTCACTACAGTATATTATATATCACATATATGATATATTACCGCACTCATTTCATCACTTCTGTCTTTATTTGGTGTTAAAAAGGAAACCGTATGGGCTACAAGCATCAGGGTCCCTTACACCAGGAGGAACGATTTAGTCCAAAATAAATGATGCACAGCACACCTGGTAGCAAGTTTCATATATTGTTTAAAACACAAATCTCTGGAATAGAAACAGCATCTCCCAATAAATTTTATATAAACCTGCTGCTTATAAAATAACAAAAACACATGACTTGGAACAAAAAACCCTTTCTATCACAACACCAGGATACACAAGGATGCATTTCAGTGCCAGGTGAGAAAACAAGTGGAGAGAGTTCAAAGCAGGAGCACGGTAGAATGAAGTATTTAAATAAGCTCGAAGTGAAGGTGCGACTTGGGAAAGGCTGCGGCTGTTTGAAGTGTGAGAGCGTTTCTACACTTTGCTTTTTGCACCTCGTTTCAGGACCACTGCAGGCCAGCAGCTGCCTCAGACACATGGGTGGTAACTATTTCAAAACCTAATCATTAAATAACATTTAAAAGGCTGACGACTGCAACACATTCAGTGCATTCTCAGTGTTATTATGCTAATATGAATGAAGCCTTTTCTTTAACCTCCATAAAAGCTTTTGTAATTAACCGGAATTCTTCTCGACCTCAGAACCTTATTGGACATTCAGCTACATATTCAGTGGAGCTGCAGAGGATGGTAGTTCTCATGTTGCTTTCCTATTTGGTTTTGCACGTTTGATTTGAGCAGCACATTTACTATGAAAATTAATGGTTAAATAAAAGGTTAGACCTGTAAATTAAAAACCATATATCATCACAAATGAATGATCTATAAAGCACGTGAGGACAAATGAAGCCAAAGAACTCGTGTGAAGGTATTTCCGTCTAAATGATGTACTTATGGAACAGAGCATTAATTAAGGAAACATTACAGACGTCCCATCCACGGTGCTTCAATTTCTTCTAGCTCATAAGTGGCCGGGACTTTAGAGGAGAAAAGCAAATTTTACTTGCCTCAGAGAGTTATATTAAAGACGAGGCTGTGAGCACAGTGTTGAATATAAAAGTGCATTCTCCACTCTTTATTTCTTGCTTCCGTTGATTTTCCGGTCTCTGCCGTACCCGGTGACCTGTGGTGGTGTTTGACTTAAGATTTAAGGCTCCATCTATTTTCTGTATTTCTGCTGTATTCGTTATTTGCCAGAAGTCATTCTGTCTCACAAACGGAATTTGTCAAAGACGTGCTCCCTTTATCTGCAGCAGTGAGCTGAGCTTCGTTAAACCTACTTCGATGCCAACTATTTCTTGCATTTGCTTAATTTTTAAGCGGTGGGAGGCTTTTAATGTGAAGAGAAGTAAGAACAATGGCGTTGAGTTGAAATCATACGTCTTTGACTAAGTAGAGCGGATCAATAAGGCCCGATGTTTTCCTAAGAGCATTAAGATGTTTCAGCAGCTGTAGTACAAAAGCAGCATTTAGCTGTTGGCAGCTGTTTAGTTGTTTGGTTTAGATTTATGAACTAAGATAGAAATAAATGCCCAGTTGCAGTGGTCAGTTAAAGAGGTCCATCATCCCGCTGTAGGACAGGAGGCAGTCTGTCGTCTCTATCTACTCTCCGGCGCTGTTTGTGCATCTGCATCACATAATACTACTAATTCATCATGATGAGTTGTTTGTGTTCATGAAGAAATGAGAAGAAGTTAACTACATTTGTTGTAAAGAACCAAAGCAGGTGCATACAGGGGCTCTGCTAAGTGGAAGCAAACTGCTGTGTCTTAATGATATTGACATTGACAATTTAATACATTTTCTTTATTATTTTACACAAACAACATTTAACCGCTTCAAGACTTACATGTGGATGACTGTGTGATGATGATTGACAGCTTCACTATCAACATGAGGCAAACCACATTAAAAGGGAACTGCCTTTTACAGTTTGGTGTGTGTAACACATCTGCACTTAATGGAAATAGTTGAGACCTAGTAACTACAGGCAGGAGACAAACGTGCTGAAGGATTGCAGATGTTTAACAAAACTGGCAGATGTTTTTTTTTTTCTTAGAACAATGGGACCGAGGGTGTGAATACATTTGCAACTCTCTATATCGTCACAACAGTCTTGTCTTTTAAAGTATTTTGACACGCACGCACGCACGCACGCACGCACCCACGCACGCACCCACGCACGCACCCACGCACGCACACTCACACCTTGTTACATACTATCTCAAAGCTTTGTATTGCTTGCAGACTCACAGTGGGCCCATATAATAGTCTTTACAATTTTAGCATTCATTTGAGATTGTCTCGTCTCTACATTTATTACTGCAACAGCACCTTTGTTCCGTCCTTCAGGAATATTTAAAACATCATTTTAAAACGTTTCCCTTTTAATTCTGTGTGTGCGTAATCCCCATTTGCATTACCTGCGTCTCCTTCACATGAAATTAGTGAGATTGTCGATTGAGGCTTGTGGAAAGTTGTCCCATTCCTCCAAACTAGCTGTGCGGAGTTCACGGATATTTTCAAGGGACTCGAACACGCTGACGAACCTGATGGTGCAGAACATCCCAAAGACTATCCATGAGGACGTGTCTGTGAAATGGGAGGCTAATGGAGAACAGGGATTTTCATAGCTTTTAATCAGCATTGTGATATTCTGCCCCTATTCAAGAGATGGATACCTTTGTAAAGAAGAAAGGCTTGCTGACAGTCATAGAAACACATTTGTGAAATTAGCTCATTCTCTGTATCAAGTGTTCTGCCCTTCAGGCATTTAATTTGAATGTGTATGCTTTTACTTTGTACAATTACAGTTTCATGCAGACCCGTATTTTGAAACAGGAAGTGGTTTCACTCTCTTGGTCTCTTGGTCTATTTCAATATGGATTCAGTACAATGTGAAGAGAAAATAAATCTACAAAAAGGAACCTAAGGCATTCCCCATGTTCATGAATACAGGAGAGATTAGCTCACTGTCTAGTTGGAGTTGGCACAACTCAGCGAGGACAGTATACCAAGTATAAAACTGATGAGTTCATTCTGAGTTTTCTGACACTTGTTGTCATGCAGCTTCATCACTGACACATATAGTGTCTCAGAGTTGTACTTGTTGACTCTATATATATAAATAAAGTAAATAATGCAGTAAAACTGAGGTGATTTTTGTCACAGCCAAGGTGTGCAGGAATCTGTTTACACCGATGTGATGCACCTCTCACACAACTTCTCTGGAAGCCTGTGCAGCGACAAGCGCAGCGTAGCAGGTCTCAGGCACAAGGACTGTGTGGGCATCTCCATGCGCACATCTTTTTGTTGGTGCAATATCGTGAGTGGATAAAGGGTTTGGATGAAGTGGAATGCATGTGGGTCTTATAATGAGACTCTAACAGTCATACTGCCCGTCACATTATTATAAACCAGAGGATTCACCTCGAAAATGTTCTACATATCTCTGCACAGAACATTCTTAGAAAATGTGTTTGTGGCCTTGTGCGATGTCCTACGCAAATACCAAGCCAGACTTTTGACTCTTACCTGCATTGGACATGTTGGAGGGTTCTCCACCCTTCAGGCTGTTTACACTGACCTGTATGGCAAGTACCTCTAACTAAAGCAGTGCCACACATTGTTGTGAATTTGTACAACATATTCAGAATGTTTGAAATAACATGAACATTGCCATTTATTTTTATTCATTGTATTTGTGTTGATGAACTTTGTCTGCAGCTGCTTAAAGGTGGAGAATCAATACAAGTGACTCGGGGGAATAGATGTGGGATTCAGACGTCTCTTCACTGACAACATTTCAACCGAAATAGTAACAACTGTCTTTGTACTGCTTCGTTTGAATGAAGCTCGCACGTCTGCGACTCTTCTCCCTACAAACTGGCACGTTTTAAGATCAGGAAATGATCAAACAGACGGAGAGCGGCTTGAGCTGATCCTCCTGAGCGGAGAAGCACAAACAACAACAACTGTTAATATATTTGTCCTGGACTGTGACACCGTTCAGTACCTGGTTTCTGCTACCCAGAATAAATGAGTAGAAAGGTTGTTTTGACACAGTTTTAGTGATATCTTCTGTATTGCTGTTATATAGTCAGTGGCAAATAAACATTTTTAGAATTGACAATAACATGGTTGCAACAATACTGGGTTAAGGTAACTAAGATAAGTATTAACAAAGGTAGGTGTTGTAATGGTGTTATATACATTTTTCAGCCAATATTATGTCATAGGAGAAGCTTTTTCCATCTTGTGCAATTAATTGCCTGGAGTGCTGCATGTCCATTTAAAGGTTATAACAGAGCTGCTTCGTTGAAGCGTTTCATTTATAGCTTCTGCTGTCTCCTACTGTAGTTCATTTACATCATCTCCATCCAACCACCAAGCTTCCATACACTGCAGTTTTAGTATGCGTACAGAGGCAAGCCCGTCTTGCACCAAAAACACACGTCTCTAAAAAATGTTGTACAAAGTTGTTTCACCGGTTTCTCATTTTATTCATTTGAGTTCAGACACGGCCGTGATATTACTGGAGATAATGTTTCCTGTTTGATTTATAATGAGTGAAATTGTAGAGGAGTAATCTACTTTTGAGGCGCTCAGGGCCGAGGGGAGAGCTGTAAGACTGCGGAGAAAACCACCTCCAGACTACAGAGATGTCATTAATCAGACCCTTGGCTGACAGTCCAACGCTCGCTGCTATGTTCCCTTCAGATCCCTTGAAAGGATATTTATGTTGATTGTCTGTAGCCGCTTGTCCCAGTCCTCTCCCCTCCACTTCCTCCCTGTCATTAATTAAAATCATGCAGCCATTGCAACTCACAGCTCTCTTAAAAACATGCAAGCTAATTTCCCCATGGGGGCTCATCTGTTTTTCTTCTGAGAACTGCCTCTGTCTGCCGGTGACACGGGGCGACATGCCACTACATACAGCACTTCTTTTAATGTGACACTGGACATGACTGCTTCTGTGCGGGGGAACTGTGTCTCTACAGCGTTGTGTAAGGGACATCTTTGCTTTGTTGTGGTCCCGGTTCAAACTGCATTCAAGACACATAGTCATCACTGGGGCTGTAGCCACCAAGCTCATGGGAAGTGTGAGTTACTATGATGGGATGAGCCGTATCTGAGTGTGACAGTGTGTTAGACAAAGGGTGGTGAAGTGTCACTTTCATCACAACACAATAATAAAGGGGTTTCCACTAAACTATGCAAATTATTCAAAGAATTTAACACTTGTAAATGGAGACTTCTCGACAGAAACCAAAAGTCGTGCGTGCAGGCAATCTTAAAACAAAACCATTGATTTTTGGAGTACAAGTCAGATATTTCTCATCTTTCTGCAGAAGGTGGAGGTTAGCTTTCATAAGACAACTGAAAGAACTGACTGTCAGAGGAGTGCTCCATTAGTGCTACGCCCACGCTCCTCTTTTCTCAGACACACAAGTCGTACCATTTATGGATTTTGCCATTGTTTGCATATCCAGCAGCTCCTCTGGATTCCGCAGCAGAAATTGTCAAAGATGGTGATCGTTTCATTCCTCGTAGTCCCAGGCGATTTTAACACTGCTGTCGAATGTCTGGCAGAGAATCGTAATTCCACGGCGGACAGATGCCAACTTTCATCTCTTTTTAGTTTTGTCAGATGGGCACTTTTGGCTGAGAACATTAATTCAGAGTGAGCCTCAAAGTCTGTCTCATGGGGATTTGACAGAATATCCAAACCACATATGCACCTTTGATCGACTCCACGCGTTAATATGATAATTGTTTTTCTTATATTTAATGAGGCTTGATTTCAAGTTTTCTGAGAAGGGAACTGCCTGAGTTTTCCTGAGTGTTTTTAATTGATTTTACACCAGTGGAAGGACTCTCTATATCGTCAGCTACATTTCACACAGAGGCCGTGTTGAGACTCTGTCCTGGGCCATGCAGGTGCTGTGCTGATGTAGGTGGAGGATGTTTGCCTGCAGGCGCAACATTACAGTCATCAAACAAAACACACAGCATACTCACGTCTGGCCGTTCTCCAGAAGTTTGGAGGGTGTTTTTCTTCTGAAAATGTGTCTGTAGTCAAGTAGGACCACACAGATTGAAAGGCAGGTAGACTTCCAGTCATACACTGCAGTAAATAAAAACAACACAATTTACCCATAATGCTTTTCAGGTCATCTCACAGGTCAGACAGTTTATGGTGCTTTGCATCACCCACATGTTTGGCTTCGTAAGACTTTTTGACTCAAAGGTTTACTTTAGCCCCTGTGGCACAGTTTGCAGTAGCTTCATGTTAAATTCTTTCAGCGATGCTGAAGAACTATGATCCATTGTTGGATGTGTGTAAGCTACTGTTTGCTACCAAGCTTGTCATATCAATGACATCTCAATGTTCTTGTTGTTTAATTTCCAGTGCACCCAAATTGCTAAAAAAAATATAGTTCATGCAGATTTAACGAGTACTGAGAAAAGGAAATTGTCAACATAATGTTACATGCAATTCACTTCTGTCACTTCTGACTGTGTGCTCGGTATGTTGTTATCAGTTCACCAAATGATGGATACATACAGAACCTCTGTTTAAATCCTCACAGGGGATCCTGTTAAGGAATAAATGGGATATGCATGCAACTCCAACACCACCGTATTACACTATCACGTAGGAGCCAGTCATACGATATTCATTACCTATCCTCTACCTATATGGATAACATGTTGATGAAGAACTATTTCTTTTGAAATTGTTGTTGTGGCTGCACTCCAGGGAATGTGTAGGATTCTAATATTATTCTACACCTTGATGCATGTGACTGCTTTTACTGTTTGTGTCGTAGGTGACACAATCATTAAATATCTTTATAGCTACTTTCATGTGTAATGTTGGGGATACGCCAAGTAACCTGTCGGCTTTAAAACCTGTCTCACTGTGTTATTCTGGCACAATAACAGTAGATAATTAATAGTTGTTGGTCAGCATTTTTAGGTGAAACCTCAGTGAAACTCTAGTTTCCTTTAGATGCAAACTGCCTTCAAAGCCAGTAATGAGTTTGTTGCATGAACAAACTCAAATTCAAAGTCGTGTGATTAAGTTGAAAGAAGTTGTACAATTTAACCTTTTTTCTGCTGATATTTATTAAAAAATTAGGTTCACGATTATCGACCTAGAACATCCCACATTTGATGGTTGATGGTTCCCATTCTGCAGTATGTGCCTGCCACAAAGATCCTGAAGATTCCTGAAACTTTGGCATCAAGCTTCCCATTCCTGCTTCTGCTCACGTATGAAAAATTGACAAGTTTTTGACCTCACCAGCAGACTGACAGTCCAACTGACAAAAAACTGTGCTGCAAAACTCTCAAACCTGCAAGTCTGAGGCGTCTCAAAGTCTGGACTCACTGCTTCAGGCGAGAACAGCTACGTGGGCCCCATCTGTATTCTCTACCTACCATAGACATAAATAAGGACATTTTTTCCAAGGTTTTGCAGTTGAAACGATTAATTGATAAGTCCTGGAAAATCCCAGGTCAGTCGATAATGAAAGTCATTGCTAACTGCTATCCTGGTTTTAAGTAGGCTCCTGTCAGGTCTTCAAGCCGTTGATGAACTCTACGTGTGCACGATGATTGCAGGAAGGTTGTGAGCTGGGGGCCACAGCTGATGTCTCTGTTAATTATTTTAACTCTCTTGCTCAGTTAGCTAACGGTCTCTACAGGCAGCTCTGGCCTGTACATACTAATCGCAACATTTCACTAATTGAGCATTTATCGGTCGGATTGCTGTTTCTGCATGTTTTAGTCAATTTACTATAAAGCCCATTTGCTCCACGGTACTGCCAAGCCTGGGCTTCTCCTAGCCTCCATCATAGTGTTTAATGTCTTGTTTACTGAAAGTGAAACTCACTTACAGAGCTTGTAGAAGGTTTACCCATTAAATCACATCCTGTCAATTAACTATCACTGCGCTTTAATGCAAACCTAAGAGTGGCTTGATCCGAAAAAACCTGCTTTCCGTGCTAATTTCATCCCTTGTAACTCAGCTACATGAGAATTGAGAGATTTGCAGAATGCTACCGACGTGACCCTTTTCGAGCATCCAATTCTGTTTATTATTTGCCTTCCTCTTTTCATCCTCTAATAGCTTGTGAAATGAATGCTGTTTCAAGTTATCAATTCTCAGATGTGCTGCCAATGTAGCACCAAGGTGTTTCTTCATGCTTCATGCATATTTGCAAGGCAAATAAGCTTTAAGAAAATGACTCCATTCAACTCAGATGGGAAATTATTTGCCTTGGAGTCATATAATGCCTCACTTATGGTCAATAAAATGCAATGCAATATTCAAGTGTATTAATTTATATATCACTGTATTCACAAAAATAAATGTATATAGCTTAATACTAAGCTCTCTAGAAGCTGAATACCTTAGGTGGTGAAAAAGCTAATAACATAAAGGAAGTGCCTGATTCTCTCCATGAGTAGGACATTGACAGAGCCAGTGTGGGTCACCTGAAAGCACTGGAGGAGGAGCTTGTCGTGAACATAATAACCATATAAAAAATGACTGCTCTGGCTGCCTTCTTTTCCGCCTCAAAATGAGAATCGCTCTGATCGCTTGTATCCATGTCGCCAACAATGGCGGCTGGTTGTTTACTTGCAATATGGATCACTGACGTGACGTTGCCAGTCTGCCCCTATGTTTGTTTATTTCTGAAGTCACATTTGATCCTGTGAGTTTCTGTGACATCCAGAGTCCCTGGAAACACTAAGCATGTGGACTTAATCGTCTGGTAGGCTCATTCTTGTTACGTCACGTTTTTAAAGATCCTCTAGCATGTACCAGGCTCCAAATACTTACATATAGCACCTTTAAAAACAAGGCCCTCAATCTGGTTTCGATCTAAACAATTTAAATTCTCAATACTCCAGTGTACATTTACGATGCTACATATGGAGAGCCTTGCTGAACTAGGGATTATCAACATGGTACCTTGGTAAACTCTTCCTGTCTTGGTTATCCGACTTCAACAGCCCACTGCTCTCTGATGACCGCTGCCGTCACAGGAGCATGCATCACACACTTGTCAAAGCGCCTCTCCTCCACCCACCCCCTTTCCGCTGGAAGGCAACACCACAGTCTCACCACACATATACTTACGTGCTCACAGATACCCTTACAGACGTGCAGGCACACAAGCACAGTGCACATATTCAGACACTGTTCCCATTATGGTGACAAATTCTGCCTGAGCTGAGTCCCATCTGTGAGTCACGGCGTCGTGTGGTGTACAAGTCCAACTCCCCCGTCATCTGCCTTTCACAGATGAATCTGCAGGGTGTCCGAAGGGCTGTCTGATGGCCACGACTGCAGAAGTGTTTGGCTTCAAATCCCCTGTGATCGACAACAGACACATCCTGTATTTCCAAAGCTTTGAGGTGTAAGGGGACGACTCCGCAGCAACAGGAGTCAGGTTAATCATCGCGGCTCGACTGGTTTAATCCAATAAACCGTAAGTTCAACCCTGCATAGCTTGGTTGGCGGAATCTCCCTGCTGATCCTATTTTCTATGTATACATATCCGGTCTTTCACCCTGGCTCCCTTTTGCCCCTCTAATGGGATTAACTCCAATGACACCAATCTGAAATCTAGCTTTAAACTCTGCAGAGTGAGTCTTATTTCACTAGTTATCCCCACAAGGGATAAAACATGATTTGGGTTACATAATTAGATTCCTCTCTCCAACCTAAATGTAAATCATGACAAATTAATGATAAATAGCTTGTGCATGCTCTCCGTGTATTCTGCTGGCCTGGCCAAGATGCCTCCAGTAACAAAACACAACTGACAAACCGTGTTAATTAATGTGTCGATTAGAATATAAAAAGGACACTGTCATAAATAATGGATGCTGTCAAGCGCAGCTCAAATTCCTACCAATCTAACACTGCAGCATTATTTGCAGCAAATTATACTTTGTCCAGCTGTTACTGATTTTTGCAATTAAGATTAAATAGGTTTACTGCATGCCTACACTTTCAACACAATACATTATTATGTTGTACCCACACATAACTTTTGAATCACAGCAATTAAGCCAGCTTATTATCAACATATTATCCCTTTTCGTAATAAACCCAACGAGAAACAATTGACCTTGGACAGAACAAAAACCCCTTTCACGTCCGTCTGCCTCATTCTTACGGTGCAACAAGACAAAGCTGTTTCATCACTTGGCCTCTGTTATCACCCGGAGCCATTAACAATAAACAATTCTTCTTTTATGTCCTCGATACATCACCTCTTGTTCTTTGGTTATAAGCAGCATAATTCAAGGTCTAGATTGGAGTCATAATTGCAAAAATGTGCAGAAAAGCATATTGTTGTTGGTGATTACTTGTGTGAAGCGGTGAACTGTGACAAGCCGCTTTTGACTCATTCATATGAGTCTGCCCGAAGGTCTCTCATGGGGTTTTAAAGATGTTATTTTTTATTAGAAGGAGCTATGATTTGCAAAAAAAAAAAAAACGAAACCAGCACAAATCTTGGAACATATTTTTCATGCTGTTAGCTATTTAGACCGAACGTGATTTCACTTACAAAACATTTGTCTCTATATTTGTATTGAATATTATTATATCCAACGCAGGTTTACATCAGTCTTGTCTCATTTTACAACACAGTGGAAAAATTAGGAAAATACAGGAGAGCTTTTCAAAGAGCAGAGGAAATGTGCAGTGAAGTCTATGCAGCGGATTTCACATAACAAAGCCGTCGTTGCTTTAAAATGCTTACTAAGTACAGTGCGAGAGAGAAATGCATTGTTAAGATGACTCTAATGTCTGAAGTACAAAGCCCGTTCTAAATCCAGCCACGGCTTACCATTAGTCCTTAAACAGATCTCCGTGGAATATATTATTTAGGTAATGCCTCTCGGCAGTATTACGTGCGGTCATATTCTCACATAAAGGGCAAGTGTGGATATTCTGACTTCAGACTAACATTTAATGTCCCTTAAATGTTTTAGACCTGATTTTAACAGCCATTGTTCATGAAGCTCAAACTTTTCCCGAGAAAAACACAGGAAATGTAACACCGAAGCAAACAGTCACATGAAGGTGTAATAACCATGAAGTTGATTCTGCACATGCATCACTTTAATAGCGTGCCGTTCATCTATTTCCATGGAACTTCTATTGGGCCTTACACAATGCTCAGAGGTGAAACAGTCAGCTTAGTCAGAGAAAAGTCTCTTAAATTAATCATATCTCAGAGTTCTCACTCAAACTCCCCCACAGCCACATGAAATAACACCAATCATTTCCACTCATTCTTCTGGATCTTTTTGATGTCGGGCTGGAAGTGAATCCTTTCCGGGTTGCTTTGCATTCTGGGGATGAACAGAAGCCGTGAGAGTTTGCTAAGCCCCGTCCCACATCGTGTTCCTACATTTGTCAAGCCTCCAATCCCGTGGCACGCATGCACTATACAGTTATACACACCACTCAAAATGATCTATAATTTTTTAAACTACGACCGAGTTAGAGAAAGCAGCCCCCTTCTATTTCATAACGGTGAGTGTTGCCTGCAGAGCGGTTTAATCTATTCTCTATCTGCACTTTTGCTCTCATGTGTGTGTTTAGTGTGATTGAACAGGCTTAGAAAGATGCAGAACTCATTAAATATGCAGTATCACTCTTACTACTTCAACATCCTACTATTTATGTGTATTTATAAGTTGCACTCACCGTTCGGAGCCACAAAGACGTGTTAGGACTTCATACAAGCTCTTGAAACACAAAGCTACAATGTTTCCACGAGACACGAGTCTTCATGAAGGTCATATAAGTCCTGTCAATTCACTGATCAGTTATATGCCATCAATAACATTTTGAGTGTCACCAGGCAGTGAAATATCTCCCGCCGGTTAGTCATAAATTTTCAAATCATTAATTCATGTTCAAGTTATTAAGTCGGCTGCAATTATAAGTGTCAACAAGTTACTGATAGAGGGTCCTCACAGAAATCCATCTCAAGTCTGCAGTTGTAAATGTGAGTAATTAGCCACTAAATGGATCGCGGCCCAGATGCCTTGCAGCTTCAAGGACAAAACAACTGCGTTGGGAGCCAGAGATTTCTCACAGCCTGGCATCTATATGGCCGATAACTGATCTATAGGGCATCAGCAGTAAATTATTTGTTGGTGATTTATAATCCCATTAGTGTAAGTTATGAACCCTTTTTAAAGGCTGTTTCACTAGACTGTGGTACATATTGTGTATCGAGCAGCAACAAAGCGTTGAATAATTGAGGTTGAATTTGGCTACTTGGATGATCGATTCATTATTTTGAGCCAAATTCTCCCGTACAATCTTTTGGTTGTAGGCGGGACAAAATAAGACTTTTAAAGGGGAATTTTACTCTGAGACTTAATAGACGAACCAACAAATTGATTTATTGCTAACCGCTCATTAGAATAACGCAGAGCCGACTGTATCGTGCACTTGATACAGCTCAAAGGATTTACTCTCCTCGCTACTAGTAAGCACTCAGACTCCACCTGCACTCATGGGCATAACTGTTTGATTGACATTTCTTAGCAATTTCATGGGCGATGGAAAAAAAAATCTGTTTTACTGCAGTCCCATTTATTTTTGGCCCATCTGCCTTCCACTGCACATCCTCAGAATCTAGTGGACGGTGTTGAGAGCATTTTGTCAGTAATGTCATTTATTACCGCAGACACATGCCCACATTTTTCTTTCATTTCAATGCAGGCACACAAATCCTGAACTGCACCCAGCTTTACATCTTAAAGGGGATTTGAAATATGATGAATATGTGATTTTGACCTACATAATATAAAATGTAACCGTAAGGGTTGGTATTCGCCGTTGCCCCTGTAGTGATCACAGTGCTTAAGAAACATTGGCTGCAGTCTGAAACCGTGGCTGTAAACAGTGGCAGGACATTTTCCAGTCTATCTTAATGGAAATCTACAGCTTTCTTCACAGTGAGGACCAAAAGAGGCCTGAGCTGCATCTGTATTGAATCAAACACAAGATGAGAGGCAAAGAATTTAGCAGATTGTGTAACACATGTATGGAGAGAGATGAGATGATGCAAGATGCTTAAATATGATAGCAGCAACACACGGTATGTGTCTCATGTGCCCGTCATGTACTGCACACACACGACACATCCTCCTCATCCGCGGCGCCTTTTCATCCCCAGGTTATTGCACATCTTCAGTGACAGGTGGAAAAGGTCTGTGGTGAGGCACAAAATTGATTGGGTGTTCATGGTGGCTAATTCTGATTCAAGGAATTGAGAGCGCTGTGTTAAGGATGTTAAGCATTAAAGAGTTGTCTTATTCACGGGATTATCTGCGAAGGAGGAAGTCAGTATTCAAACCGAGCTGACTGGCACGGCGAGATCAGCCTCCGTCCAAGTAGAACACTTCTTCAGGCATGCAAAACAAGCAGACTTAAGTCACATAATCCCTTTCGATATCAGCGGGGATGTCAATATGAATGGATAGAATATGATGGTGTTGCAGGCTTACTGTTGTTCCTGATCATAGTGGTTGGGGACGTAGCTGACAGGTTGCTATTATTAGCCACTCCAGTGATATAACTGTTACTGTAGATCCACTGACGCCGTGATGACAAAACATATTCAAACTGTTTGTGAAATGCCATCCTGTCCAATAAAATATCATCAAGGGGATTACAGGCTGAGTTTTATTCTCCGCATCCCAACATTGTGGCATTTATGGGGCCTGCAGATATTGGAGTAAATAATTGGACTTACAGAGCCCAGTACTCCTGCACATCTCAGGGGCGAAACAAAGAGTGGCGCTCACTACACAATTTGGTGACTGGGTTCAAATGAGGCTGTTTCACAGCTTTTATGGCATTTTGTGGAAGCACTGTTCTGTCAGCGTGACTAAGCAAGGCTGTCGAAATCAGCTAACCATCACTGTTTCAGGGAGCTGGAAAAAAAATCACTTCAGGATAATTGTTGACGCAGATGAGGCTAAATGTTGAAGCAGCATTGTTTTGCTTCTTTATGACGCTGACAAGCGTTTGAAACCCTTGACCCACTGTATTAAAAATGCCTTTCACCGTTGAAGGCAGCATATTTTAGGATGGTTTATTATATCACATCAACATTTCCTGCTGCAGCGGTCCAACGTCAGCATGCAACCCATTAAAGTTTCATTGCATCTCATCTCATGTTACCTAACTGTACCCAAGACTTGGATTTCATCCGGATGTTGACCATGTGAAGCTTTTAACTCTTTTGAAAGTGAGAAATGTGAAACTTTAAATATGTAAATTAAATGTTTCCATCCAACTCTCCATATTTTATTCTCACTTATTACTAAAGATTGAACCTACTGCAGCGCACATGAAGTATAAGTTAGGAAAGTGCTGAATTCAAAGTCAAGAATTCCCTCTGAAAGACTTAATTTGAAAGTAGAAGGGCACTTAGTATTCATAATAAGTGAAGTTTCATCAGGATACACACACATCTTACACATTAGTAGATATGCACACAGTATATATATATATATATATATATATATATATATATATCTGATCCCTTCCTGCTTCGCCCGTGTTCCAAAGAAACAGCCTCTTGTAGACGGTGTTTTCATGCTGGTGCAAATTCAACTGGCATAGTGGTGAATTTTTGTTCATTCGAAATAAAGAACCAAACTTGCATTTCATGGTTTTTGGCTGGTTAAGACACAATCAGGCATTTTCCAAATCCGTTTCAAAATTCCCTTTTATAAATGTGCACTTGCCCACTTTCACATGAATTTAATTAACATCTCAGGTTCATTAGGAGGGTGCGCTTAAATAAATTAAATGGAATTAATTTAATTATGAGGGGCAGGAGTGATTATGTATATGATTTCTAAATGTGGTCGTAATTTGAGGTTTGCACTGCGTTTTGTCAAATTGAAATTTACCAATGGCTCAAATCACTGCAGCTGTCCTTGCAGCATGTATTAATTATGTATGTGTTAATTTGCAATCATTTAAATCAGACTCGCTGGTTTATTTTTAATGGAATAAATGAAGCAAACCAAATAAATCTTGTGAATTCCTGATGCAGAGATCTCTTATTTTCTGCAGTCATAACAGTGATAAATGAGAGTATTTATTTAATGCTACAACTAGTAAACACTACAACTATCAAGAGTGTACAAGTGAGACACGAGGGGAGCGGGGGTGGAATCATAGGGTGAAGCAAATGAATGGAGAAAAAAAACCCTGATAAATATCTGTATGAATAATTCATTGATAATCCAAGTCTGAATTAAGCGCAGAAAATAAAGCCGACCTTTCAAGTATGGCAACGGGGAAATTAGAGTATATGGATTAGAGATAGCAAACAGCCAAACTGTAAATTAGGGAGATAATAACGTCTCCAAAAGGATCTGTAATTGATAATAAAACCTCTCTTCATAAGCTAGAGTAACCTTTTCCTAATTTCGAGCCGCGCGGTTGCCAAGAAGCTCCTTGCGGCGAGGCAGAAGATGTTGCGGCGTTTCAAAAAGCCCTCCCAGGGAGGTTGGTTCACTAGTTGCCAGGCGACAAGTGAGACTTCCCAGCTGATCTGGATGTCATATGCTGTAATGACGTGCTCGCAGGCGACAAGGCTGTACTGGCTCGGGATCTGTTGATAACAACCGCTGCTGCACTCACTTGTGAATATTACTAATTTGGTGCTGAGAGCATTCTCACGCAGCAACAAACTTTTAAAGAACGACTGTCAGAGTGATGCCGGCTGACGTCCCCGTCTCATTATTAGAGATCAACAGTTCTTACAGGACTCGTAGCATGTGGTTTGAACAGCAGTTTAACAAATCAAACGATTACACCGGATGATAGACACGATCCACGACCTGCACACAGGATTTCCTGTATGGACAGGGATAAACTGACTTTGTTAATCCATATGATAAACTAGCAGATTATCCTCAGGCAATAAGTAGTGACTTCATGCACAGGATGGTATTATTAGCTGGCCATGTGGTTACATGGGAGACAAAGTGTTATTGTTTTATACTTTTATAACCAGGTGGAATTCAATTGAGAGACAATTGTCAATTACAATGATGACCTGGCGTGTGTGCGTGCATGCGTGTGTGTGTGTGTGAAGACCAGAGACAGAGGTTGAGGGGCAGCCTTCTGAATATTATGTATTCACAATCTGGGAAATTCCTGTTGAAAGCAGCAGCGATGTTCGGTTGATCTCAGCAGAAGTCACATCGGCAGCTTTAAACTACTAGCTTGACTAGAATGTCAGTCCACCTCACATGGATCCGGACCCGGACTGAAGTTGTCATTCACAAAATGATAGTCCACCCACGATTGGGCTTGGGAGCTCGGAGACAAACGCCCCAGATCAAAGGGAAAGCTACGCTCATGAATCTGCCCAGAGACAACTTGAATGACTGGTTTCTCAGGGATATCCGTCTCTGGAACAAGAGATCCTTTCTAGCACTTCCAGTGGTTAGTGAAGGAACAGTGCTTCTCCCCTCCGTCAACTTTTACAGCTGGTGTGCCCTTGAGCAAGGCACCTAAACCCCACCTGCTCCCCAGGGAACAGTCAGACGGCTGCCCACTGCACCGGTGGGAACATGCATGGGATTTAGTAAATCGTAGAGAATCCTAATAAGACATTCTCATCCTTTTGATTTAAAATTGATTCACATGAAAAATATCGCCATTTGGGTGATTGTTGCTCTGGTATCATCTTGTACCAACGTTTCCTCCACCAGCAAGATGGGTAAAGAGAGGTGACAAAGTGACAGTAATCAACTTGGGTTGAATTGAGACATACGAAGGGTTAATGCTCCCTGAGACCTTCATCAATAGTGTTCACTGCAATCAATACGACCATTAAAGACTTTGCAGTCAAAGTAGCCATTAATACAGCCAGTCCCCGGGTTACGCCTGCATTAATCAGTAACCATGTCCTGGTTTGGGGATGAGCATGGTCCTGAGGAGGAGGGAAGGTGATGCTGCAAACATTGTTCATTGCACTGTGAAAGCAGGTGGCCAGAATTTGCTTTTGTTAAAGCAAACGCATCCCTCTTGCACACTATCTCTCATAGCTCCTGATTATTTATGAGGTGCTGGTAAATGTGCTGAGAATGGCTAAGTGTATAAATAGCACTATGTACATCATCACAGGCTTCAGCTTGCAAGGAGAAAAGGGGAGGGGAAAGAGCTTACTACCAAAGAAACAGATCATGACCAACAGACAATCCTCCCTGACTCATCAGAAACGGAGGGAAACTCTGATCCTCCACCCGCCCGTAGTCTGCATGTTGAGGGCTCATGGGTCATCCCGCTGACCTCCGTGGCCACTGGTGCACAACTGTTTTGCCAATTGCGTAACTATTTATACGAGATGACAAAGTGTGTAATTCAGTTGCCACTTTCCCTTTTGGTTCACTGACTTTTATGTGCGACAGGGTTTAGGGAAACACAGACTTGCAAATGAACGTTTTTTTTTAATAAAAATAGCTGCATAACCGGAGCAATTATTAGAGCGTATATTATTTGATGTGATTCTCTGAGGCAACTTGTAATATTGCTCAGTGTCACCGTAGTCCCTGTCTGCAGCGCAGGGAGCTTTCCGTCCTAACGAAGGAGTCACAGCCTCTTAGCCGTGGTAAATATTATACAGTAGTTAAACATCAGCACAATTTATTCCTCATCTTTTTACACCTCCGCCATGGCCATTATCTCTGTGTGCTCATGTGTTCCCGCCCCGAGCCGTGCCGCCCCCGGTACAGGTCCTCTATCTGTTCCTCAGGTTGTTGCCTTTTTCCCGGATGCTCTCTCATCTCTATAGGTCACATTGGCTGCCTCAGAGGTCGCGGTAATGGTCAGCATGCCAACTGTGAGTGCATGCTCAGAGAACCATATGCCGCCTGGGCTAAAGCACACTCAGTGAATGTGCTGTTTGGTATCTGATGAAAATCACAACATGTTAAACGTGCAGAACAGAGACAACCGTGCAGTCGAGCAGCTAGGCAGGCAGCTGATTGGAGCAGGTATTTCTTTCCTTATCGCCATGTGACGTCCTGCTTTGTATTCCAGCCACAGTGAGTGCTTCAAAAGAGGATGATTAAACAGGCAGAGCAGGCCTTACTCAGTCTTCATAGGCTGGCCTCTTGTCACATTTCATCCCATCGGCCCGACATCAAATATTTGTTGTTATCGAGCAGTTTATTCTTGCAATGTGGGACTAAACATGTTTAGAAATGTTTATTTGCCTGACTTGCTGTGAGGCTAACATGCTTATATTAGCCTTGTGGCAAGCGAGGCAGAGCAAAAAGGAGAAACGGATGTGCTGTGTGCTTAGCATCTTCACACGCTGCAATCGAAGGGGCTGGTAGCAGGTTCTTTTTTCACTCTTCATTAGGAATTCTAGAGGGTGTTTCTACTGAGAGGCGATAATGTTTTCCGCGGACATCTCTGGGCCCCGGTCACACACCAAACACTAACAGGCGGTAGCATGTTTTAAGTTTTCAGCAAGAAGTTGTTGTTTTTTCTTCCCGTTCCAAGAGCTCGCATGCAGAGGAGAGATAAGTCCTTAAAGAAATTGTCGAAGGCTACATCCATTATGCGGAGACACAAAATCTAAGCTTGCAGTTCTCCGAGTGTCTGCCTCGCACTGAGCGCTGAAGCTTCGAGGTCCTGAAACACAGAACAAATAGCTGTTTGTCCTTGAGGGTGGCTGGGCGGCGTCGAAGGGTTTACAAAAACAGGGGAAAGCAACGCACCGCCCTGACAGCTGCAGTGATAGTATCTCATGAATCATCAATAATGTATAAATCAAACATATATATGCATTTGTCTTTTAGGACGCTACGATAGTAAACAGGTTATCTGTGAAGGTGTTAGGACGCTTAAGGACGGTTGGTTAAAATGACACATTTTACCCTGAGCTGTTCTGGCAGCGACGTGACAAATGTTTTAGAGCAAAGCAGAACATTCGCCTATTATACTGAAAAGCACACAGGACGCGTTTTTAGGTTTAATTAATTGCACAAACAACAGCCATTAGTCGATTGGAGAGGTGACGATCTTCCCAGGGGTCCGACCGCTGTGCCACTCAAGTCTGGTCTTTGTGTGTGCAGTATCTGTGTTTGATGTGTGCGCGTGGGAGTCTGATGAGCAGATGAAGGAGCAGATAGCATGCAGTCGCAAATCGCAGCTAAATCAGCATGAATAGCCGCGGTGATGTTTGCAGTGGGTGTGTGTGCAGCGCGTCTTAATCAATTCCTTAGTGTTGCACGCTTCAGAGAACAGGAACTGAAGACGGCCATCACAGCAAAGTCAGGCATGTGTGAAATTGTACTTCTCACATCACTCCAAGTCGGTTGGAAAGCCGGCCATTGGATGTTACGCAATGACATTTGGAGAATAAAAGAAACAAGTTGAATTAACAAACTTGACAAGATACTAGAGAGGATTTCAGATTTGGCTCAGTGTTCCGACTTTGACCTACATGCAGATGGAGGCTTTGCTGTTAGAGGAGCTGTGATCACGATACAAAAGACAAGGCCTGTCTCTTCTGGATGAAATGGATGACGACTGATGAAAGTTGCTCTGAATGTCAGGGTCTTTTGTCCGGGCCTGCTTGGTTTACACTTGGAGGCGAGAGATTTCAGCTGGTAAATATGTCTTGCTTGGACAAACTGCCCGGGATCCTGCGGCTGTGGCGGCTAAAATGGACTGCTGAGCTCCTAATCAAGATTGCTGCTTTGGCAATTGAATTTGACAGTGAGGAATCCGACCTATTCCTCTGTTGTTATTCCGTAAAGAGAAAAAGTGGTCCCCTTTTCTTTGTCTACCAAAGCTTTAATTAACTGTGATGGATCCGTGTGCACCTCTTAGTTGTGCGCCGGGGACCGAGCGGGGGAAAGTTATGGCGGTATCGCTGCAGTTTAAATGTGTTCCGATAGTTTGTTTTGTCCCCCATGAAAAATTAATTACACCTAACCTGTTTTGCTTGTTTTTGCATTGAGATTGAAGCTCACATTCATGTACAGTATTTACGCTGGTTAAATCATGCAGTTAAAGATGGACTCACTGCTGGTGTTGACTGCACATTTAGTTTACACGTAATTCTAAGAGAACAAGGAAGGAGAAAGCATGTCAGGGTGTATAACTCTGCTCCAGTGTGTGTGTGTGTGTGCAAGGTCTGTCTGCTAGAGTTATATACAGACAGTCTGTTTTACCGGTCACTGTAGTGCAGTTAGCGGCCGGTTAGCTCCACGATACCATCAGGAGCGCTGCAGTTGAGAGATGCGCTGATCCATGTCAGAGGAATGATTTAAACACATGCTAAATTAGAACTAATCTGACATTTACTCAGACAAATGACTTAAAGTAAATGTTAGCAGTTACTGCCCACCACTGGCGGCTTCCCGTGTGAACACTGTGGGGAATACTAAGCCGTTTAGGACCGTTGGCCTCAGCCCGATTGTCCTCAGATAAGGGGGCGGACGATGAGGCTGTGGAATCAATAGATTCCATTGCGACAATGTTGTTTTTGTGATGTAATACGGAATTTCGCCGCCTTATATCCAAACACGCACCTCTGGTCAAAGACATCCGTCTGTGACGGCAGTGGGGAAATTAATGTTGATAAGAATAAAAGAAGGATTTTGATATGACTTTTTGACCTTTTTCTCAAGTGTGTCAAGTAACAGCAGAATAATTCATCCAGGAAATACATTTTATTTCATATGTGTGACTGCGTCTTTAAACATCTGTATACAAGCATGTGTTTTAAATGATGTGGAGCAGTTAAACGAGGCTGCAGGTGGTCACACCACTTCAAGCCCTCCTCCTGTAAAACCTGTCTTGTCTTTCTACTCGGAGGCAGTAAACGTTAATGTTTATGGGCAGCGTGAACGTTTGGATTAGCAAATTTGACTCGCAGGAACAAACTAGTTGCAGCTGCCTCTGATGGACTAAGATATAAAGTAATGATGCGTGGTGGAGCATCTGTGTACCATCCATGTAACTTCATGGGCCGTGTGAAGGCAGAAATACATGTTTTCTCTACTCCCATCGACATATAATATAATAAACTATTTTTTAGACTATTGGCTTCATTTGCTTCAAGGAAAATGCATTTTGTTGACAAACCGATATATATACAGTATATTGATATACAGTGACTATTGTGCAACACAAGGACAAAGTACAAAGCATATAGAGAATATATGTTCTATATTCAAGAAAATATATATGCAAGAACTTCCAGGTAGTGTTCCAGTGAACCATCAAGGTTAATCATGATGTAGGCTAAAGACAAATATTAGTTAAGCATATAGAGCAGGCTATCATCTTTAAAGCAGGGGGAGGGGGGGGCAGGTAAAATGATATGTCCGTTTGAATTTCTTCTGTTTCAAATTTCATTTAGAGAGAGGCTCTGGGCATAAAATGAATCTTCCACCGCTACAGAAATATCAAATCATGGGTATTGAGTCCGTAATGGAATCAAAGATTGAACTATAAATTGAAGCTTTTTATGATTCTGACACTATTACAACTGCTGCTGTGGCCTCCAAAGTTATTTGTGCTTGCACATTGAGGTGTGACCGTTTATTTCTCTCTGCAGACTGCTTTGAAGGGAACCCAGTGAGGAGCATCCAAAACGACACAGAATTCTGGTGAGTTCCCAAATTGAATTAAAACCCTTTCCAGATTTGCATAATATACTATACCAGCACATATAATCCACCCTGCCTGTGAAAATGAACACAACAAACTGGTTCAAAGGCTTTCATGACAATGTGCTGAGAAACATGATATTTATGCCTCCCTGGGTCAGTACGTTTGACACACACAGAGTTAAACCCTACAGTTGTATCCTTTTCCTTTTCCTTTTCCTTCTATATATATTTATTCAAATGACTGAGGACTGCAGAAACACGACATCCCGTTCTTTCCCTCTCCTCCCTGTCACATGCAGATTTAACCACATGTTCACATAGAGAAAGAGAGAGAGAGAGAGAGAGAGAGAGGGAGAGAGAGCGGCTCTGCAGAGGGACACTGTTAGCTATCCTCTCACATCGGCAGGGTTGGGCTGGCGCCATGCACGGCTGTTTGCCTCCTCGCCTGTGCAATGGGAGTCGGCTCCATTATCAGAGCTGCTGCTTTGCCACCCTGCAGCAAAGCCAGCATCCTCTGCTCCTTGCACATTTAATTCCTTATCTCAGCAGGGAGAACAGCCCCCCTGATGAACAGTAGGAAACACTGCGGGATGCTTTGAACACAAATTGAGACTATATACAAAAAGATGGCTTGATAAACTTGGGAACACGCATAGGGCTGATTCTCTTATAGATATCAAAGGGAATGTACTTTTATATGGTAAATATAAATTTAGGGAAGGTAAGCTCTCTTCATCATTAATGCAGAGCTGATTCATAACAGAGCTGCCATCAATCACATATCAAACGTCCATATGTTACTAGTTGCGGCACCACATATTGTTAAAGTGCAGTCCTGTAAAACATATTAGAAATATTACATGTGTCTATAATTAACGCAAACAGCCGTGGAGTAAAAAATCATCAGTGTTTAAGCTACATTGCATGTGCTATACGTGTGTTTGTGTGGAAACCGGATACGGTATCAACGGATGTATGTAATCAACACATAAAGACCTGGATTGTTTTCAGGGGGCTCGATGAGAGGACACTGACTGTTCTCGCCTCAAGCTGTCAGCCCTGCAGGATTCCTTTATGCACAATGGGAGTTTCTGTCTTCAGCATCACATGGGGAAGCAGAAAATAGCTATTCTGGCTAAATTGTCAATTCCAGGAAGAAAACCAGACTAAAAGAATGCATCCATAGTCTGAGCAATACAGAGAAACCCTTTAAGACAAGACCCTTGTGGAAGCCATTGTTTTCAGATACATAGCTAGGATTAATATCGTATTCCTGAGATACTGGGAAGCAGATTATTCAGATGTTTAGTTTGGTCTTATTTTCTTTCTGATTAAAAATTAAGCACAAAAGTTTGTCTTTAGATGTGGTGATCAGATCATTTATGTCCACGCTGTCTTTGAGAACTTTAGTTGGGGGAACGAAGTGCAGGAAATTAGATCGTCACCTTTGACATCTTCTGAGGTCCTGGTGAGAACGGTTCCATCCGTTTCCCCTGATGATTTTCTACAGGACAAACACAGAGCATGGTGATAACAAAGAGCTGGTGCAGATGTTTTAATAGTCCGTTTCATGCATCTGTCGTTGTCTCATGTCCTTATTAGAAAATAATAAATAGGAAAACAATGGGGATATTTTGCCACATACTTCACAGATCTTTGAATACTGAATACTGATATGCAAAGAGAGTTGTTGAGGACAACGATACCCTGAGAACACTTAATTAGGAACTGGATAGACAGTTTGTAATTTTCCCTAATTTTAGAGAAAGAAAACGCTCTGTAGTGTGTTGACAAGTATTGATTGAATCCGCCTCCTCCTCGAGCTACAGAGAAACACATTTGCTGCCTTCGGTACACAGAACCAGAGCTGTCATTTCAGCAGTCGCAGCAGATCAGGTGCTGTATACCTGTGTGACTCAGGATGGTTGAATTACACTAGCTGCCCCTTGACAGCCTCAGCATGAAAGCAATACTCAACAAGATCAAATTCATTGTTGACCCTGAAATGAAACTTTAGTGCGACGATTAATTAGGGTACTTTAAAGATCCAAATACTTGGGACTTCCAATAATTAACCAGCCCTTTGTAAGGCTTGTCAGAAATGTTTGATCATTAACAGCCATGCTGCATGCGTGTGTGTGTGTGTGTGTGTGTGTGTGTGTGTGTGTGTGTGTGCGTGATATGAGGAGAAATTCACTCCGAGAGATTGACTTACATTCTTCATTTAATTCAAGATCTCAGTCAAACGAGGCTCTTACAGCAGACGCGGATGCTCCAATAAAAATGTTTTTCTTCGTGTTTTTATGCGGCAGAAAACAGCTAAACCTATCGACGGCAGTTAAATGTCTTATGAAATTGCGGAGCTCTTACATGAGCCATTTCCCCTCCTTTCCAGCACATTGAGCTCACCAGAATATCAGCGCACCGAAAATACACATTTTTGACTCATTTTGGAATTAGACTGCCTTCATGCAAATAGCTGTTTTGACGTGCGTTGCTGGCATCTGCCGCTTCTCTCAGGGCGCTATAATTAAACAGTAGGAGGCCACAACCCTTCTTTATCCTGTCAGTTTGAGAAACTGCTGTGGCAAACTCCCATGTCAACGCAGCACAAGTCGAAGAAAAGCTGCATTTCTCATTCAATATAATGCATTGTAAGGGGGGGGAGGGGGGGGGGAATCATCGCGACATACGCCAGAAAAATCTTCATTACCTCATTGGCATAGTTGTCTGGAAAAAGGACCAATAATCTGTTTGTGGGAAAACTTGCCAAACAGCAGTGCACCACATTTTCTGTTTATCAGGGACAAATTATAAAAAAGCTGCATGCAAATCAGAACCTTCAAAGTCACATTAGTGGTTGTTCTGCGGTGCAAAAACCTTTTTTAATGGCTTTGATTTATTCTGCCTGTAATGGCTTAAGCTGAGGAATTATGAACGACTACTCAAGAAAATGGGGAATGATAGTCTCAGTTAAAGGCAGCGTTAAAGTGACCTGACGTATTATAAGACCATTCACCTATGGTCAAAAGCTTTGGGTCTCGAATGGAAGACTAAGATCTCTGTTGGCCGGTCTTGGCCGCTGCTCCCTCGCATCCTCCCTTTTTCCCTGCCTCCGTTATGAAGAGCTCCCAGATCAGAGTCACGGCTCCCTCACGCTGAAGTGTCTCGCTGTCACCTCTCAGGGAACAAAGTGGTATTACATTTAATTTCGTACATAAATTCAGACAAACTCCACCGCGCGATAAATATTTGTTACAATCTACTTCATTTACTCTCCACGTGTCACCGCCCACAGCACACCCCCTGATGTGACAACATCCCCATGATAACTCTCATATATCATCATTAAAGAGTCGGCCTCGGGCACTTTGTCAGAGTTTGCAGTCCAGTGAAAAGGTACAAAGGGTGCAGAAAATAGATGTCTTTGATGAACAACAGATTATGATGGAGGAGTGAGCAAACATTCCTGCCGCCCACACACGTAGTGCAGCGAGACTTACGATCTCACACAACGGTAAATTGCTATCTGATCCCAGAGACACGCTTCAAATGGGTCCAAATCCTTTTGCAT
The DNA here is from genome assembly GCA_901007825.1 of Macroramphosus scolopax. Lineage (NCBI taxonomy): Eukaryota > Metazoa > Chordata > Actinopteri > Syngnathiformes > Centriscidae > Macroramphosus > Macroramphosus scolopax. Next base: position 121,675 of record CAAKHC010000163.1, read on the forward strand.
CTTTGTTCATATTAATCTCTGCTCTCCTTTTACAAATAATGTAAATAACTTCTATAACAGAATATGCTAATGTCTCAATATATTGTATTTGCATGTATGTTTTATTTTAGGATCACTATGTATATATATGTGCATGGAAAGCACAAGCTCCCTCACTGCCATGTGTGTTTGTATTAGCGGGGGATTAGCAGCCACTTTCAGCCAAGTGTTGTAAAATGATGTGACACTCTGACAAAAACGGTTCCGCTTAGTTCTGTGATTTCAAAGCTCACCTCGCTTGATTCTGTTTTATCTGTAGTCAACCTCAATTTTAGTTGGCCCACCTCTCGGGGAGTCGTCTACAAAATTATGAACCTTTGTGACAACAGTTTTAGCTCTCGACTTGGATAACATGCGGAAGCTTACAGGAAAGAGTTTGTTCTAATAAACCTGAGCATATTTTTTAAAAAAAAAGAAAGAAGAGAGTGTTAGATCAGAGTATTCAGTGACACCTGAACAGTGTTTGAAAATGAACATCCTCATTTTTAACAAGCTTCCAGTGGAAGCTAATTGGATTTAATACAGATTCTAACGCTTTCATACAATATCTGTATTCTGGTGTTTATACCAGACAATGTTAGTGAAAATAAAAGCTGCATGCTGCATGTAACTTTAATTAAAACCACAGATTGGACAGGCAGCTGTCACCTGGATTACTTTGGATTCTTTCATTACATTGAAAACCTTCTTCCAGCTGATTTCCAGTGACATTTATGGATGTTTATCTCTGATGAACACCAGACACCTTACGAAAGTGTCTGCTGATTACAACATCGCTTGGTAATAATAATAATTATTGCACACATTCAGAGGCTGTTTGCATCTGTTGAAATGTCATCCTCTGTTCATCACTGAATCATGTTTCCATTTGTTTGGTTACATCCTCAATTGTTTAACAGAAACTAATTTGTCTGTTTCCACAGACTTTACCTGCATAAGTGGTGTAGTAATCAGAATGACTTTGTTATCTTTGGATTCTGGGAGAAAGAAGAGAAGGAATTCGACATTGGTTTTCCTGAGATTGAGTTCATTCAGATTACTGACGAAACAATGAGATAATGTCTGTTTATTTCAATTAACTTTGGTTTATTGACCGGGGAACTCAAGTTAAGCTCAAAGAGAGGGAATGTGAGTGTTGTATTACACCTAAAAAAAAGATGGATACATACTGTTGTGCTGAAGCATTTTAAGTCTTTAGCCCCATTAGATGGCCAGATATTGATATAAGGACCAGGTAATGAATCTTAATGACTTTGATCAAGAAGTTTGACTTCTGAAGTTAGAATACTTTCTCTAAAAAATGTGCTGAATTAGTTCGGCACCATATTTTGTAAAGATATTTATTCTTGGATTTTCATGATCCTCCTCAAATTTGAAACTCTGGTACCTTCATTTTCCTCCCAGAACGAGGTGTAATCCTGAGTTTCCATCCAGTGCTATTATGAAGACAATTTCTTTCCTCTACCCTGGTTTATGACCGTATATCTGCATCATTGTACGTATTGACAAATGTTAGCATGCTATAACATCTCTCTCTGTAGGATGTTTAACGGCTCAGGCTGTGAGTCTTCTCTGGAGAATTCTCTCAGTGAGCACTGGAATCTCTGGAGACAGCCGTAGTGGGACGTCCCAGGCTCTCGGCAGATGAGTGCTGCGAGAATATCAGCGTGCTGATATGCGTCTCTCTGGTCTCTCATTCAAACAGCTGAGATGGCACACAGAGCTGCATCACTTTCAACTGCATGTCAGAGGCTTCGGTAGATCAAATAAAACAAATCTAATGCAGATGAAAATTGGAGGTACCGATCTGGCAGGCAGAGACGAATATTAATGGCAATCTGTGACAAACATCATGTTTCTTTTGTTGGATATAAACCTCCCTCTGATTGTGCAGCACAACACGAGCGGCTATAAATTATTCAAGTGCTCCCTGTTGGCCGCCCATTTACAGACGCTCACTTGCATCTGGCTGGACGTATTCCTCCGCCGTATTCCTCGGCGGTCTGCTTGCTTTAAAATGGCAGCAGAAATACATGTGACCTCTGAGCAGGACTCTGCCTTCACTCTAATGTTTAATTTATTCTCTACCCTCCGCCTGCACTGGGTATTCACCACAAAGCCTGTAATCGTAAATATGTAAAATGAATCTGAGGGGAAAGCAACAGAGGATTAGTATATATGTAAATAGCAAGGTGAGCGATGGCTATTTCCTCAACACAGTGCATGCACAAGAAGGGGAAGGGTGACAGAGAGCAATATCACAATGCAGTGGTCATAGATAATAACACCATTTGCTGTATCATAGCCCATGAAGGACATCTCTCTCCAGACAGCACCGCATGTCATTTTACCTCTCTGCCGCTCCTTCATTCATGCTGATGTGAGGTTTGCTGTAGTGACTGCCAAGAAAAGGGAAGCTGAAATCCCTCTCTGTGAGCCATGTCTTCGGGTTTAACAGTCACATCTCCATGACTAGCTGTCTATACCGTTCAAGGCTCAGTGAGAGTATTGCAGATGTATGCACATGACATTGGGAAAAGGCGTAGGACTATAAATTTTCTTGCAGGATATCCGGCAGTCTCAACGGAGTGTGACACTGCCTGCACATTTTGAAACAGTGAATGTAGGACATATTTGAGGTTACATGACATTAAATGGTGATTTATACAGCACGAGAAAGCTTAAAGTTAAACGCGAGATGTCTCTTTTTAGATCAAATTTGTCATTTTTGTTTCACTTTTATACAGAAGTGGCGCAGTAGAGTGAAAGGGACTGAAGAGTAACAGCTCTAATGAGACAGAAACGGAACCTCCCTCCTGATGAGTCACAGTACGGTTCATTAAGTTGTTCACATGTTCTACATTTGACAGTTACAGTCTCATAGTGGATGAAGTGTTGACGTTTTTTAAATGCTGGTCGATTTAATCGTTCTCCCGGCACATGAAGTCATCAAGAGAGGGTAGAGACTGAGGTGGAATCCACTCGCTTTTAACAGAGACATTGCCCAAATAAATGGATCAATAACGGCTCTAATTGCTTTCTCATTTTGATTCTATCTGCCTGAATTCTTTCTCCTGAATGAGTGTGTATGTGTGTGTCTGTGTTTGTGTGTGTGTGTGTGTGTTTGTGTGTGTGTGTGTGTGTGTCTGTGTCTGATAGACGGAGCATGTTTTATTTATAGCGTCTCTGAGAATATTTTCAGTCATCCAGGTCATGGCGTATCCAGAAGGCTCGAGTCAAGAACAACCGGCTTCTTGAAGAAATTTCTTCTCATCCAAAAAAGGTTTCTTCGGATTGTAACTGTTGAAGTAGGATTTACACATTCGGGGTTCACGGAGGTCAAATGTAGCTCGTTAGTCCTGCTGGCTGTAATGTGACACGTTGCGTGTGGCTCCCACCTCCCCTGTTGCGTGATGGTTCTTCAACATCGACATAGATGGTCGCCTTCACTTCTCTTTCAATTAGAGGCCACATAGTAGAAATATGTATAAAAAAAAAAAAATGCCTTAAACCATTTAACTGGCCATCAGGGAGCAACTCCACTGCTTCTGAGACTTGTGTCACTTCAACACAGATTACAAAGAACCAAACACCAGTATAATCCCACCCTAGCATGTCGTGTTACACTGTGTGCTGACATTCTATAATCGGAAGTGCGAGGAGTCGCACATCAGCTTCCGTGTCTGGTTTTGACAGATTTCCTCCCCATTCTGTCTCTGTGCATTTGATACGGCGCAGTGAAGTGTATTATTGACCAGTCTGCTTAAAAAGAGGCTTATAAGAAATAATAGTGACCCGACTTCTCACTTGATGTTTCACCTCAGTTAGAATTGTTCTAATGAGTTTATGGTCTCAATAACTTCAAGTCTTCTTTGATAGGCGTGATTTGTAAGCAGATGTATGCTTCAGGGCGTGTCTACCTTGGGATTGACAAGTTGTTGCCATGGTGACCCGTCAATCAGGATAGAAGCCTGCCAATGCATATCAGCTCCACCTTTATCATCTGTAAAAAAAATTGACAGTGAATTATTAATTATTATCGTCTTTTTGTCTTTTGTATACACACAAGAATCCCAAAGCCCTTTGTACGCCGGTGCCGGAGCAGTTGGTAAATAACGTGTTGAAGTTACCAGATTTTAAAAGCCTTTCTGGCTTCCATGAGCTGTCCTGGCTCCCTCTCCTCTGCTTCGATGCTCTGATGACCCCCAGTATGTTTCCCAGTGGGCGGTGAGGGTCAAACAGTAAGTTTCGGTCAGTCTATGTGGGTTTTCTGTGCACCACAGTCTGAAAGCAGCTCTCCTTTTTCAGTTGGAACACGCTCAGAGCTCCTCTCCTTAATTAAAGAGCTCAAGGTTTCGCTCTTTGACACCGGCGAACCGGTGGTGCAGCTGGTGCTTCTGTCTAAAAACCCTTGTTGTATTGGAAATGGACGGTGTGCAAGCTGAGGTCAAGCAGAATTGCTGGTTTTTACAGATGATGGGCAGCTACGAACCACAAACTGTCAGTGAAAATAGTTTTGACTTCAGTGACTGACTGGGTGTAGAGTTCTTCTCTGTGCTATCAGAAATGAAGTATATTACACAACTACTATATCTGAGAAAACACAGGGAACAAAATCCCTCTTCCATTCTAATATTTTGAAGGGACCATCCCTGAAGATTTGTACATTTTCACCAGCGTAGCTTAGGTTCCTTGTAGCTCTTATACCTCGTTAAATTGTGAAGATGACAAATTGACTTAAAGCTGAGTTTGTTCTGAAGAAAGTTTACCCTGCGTGTTCCTTTTAACATCATGAGCCACTGGCCACATTCAGATAAATCAGGCTGCTACAAAAGAAAAACAGGTTTTCCGCATCCCAGTGTGTGCTTGTTTCCCAGTCTGCTCTCCTTTTGGCACATAAATTAGACCGAGCTGACCTTTCTTCACATACAAATAGCAAACTTGAGTGTTTAAGCTTCAAGGACCAGACATGTTAACTTCAATTAATTAAGTGAATACCGTTACAGCGGGTCAAAGGTACAAGACGCTTTCCTCATATTTTAGTCATCATCACACCGAGGCTTTGCTTTCAGACGATTCCCGAAGGACGCGGCTGATCACTTGTCTCTCCGTCTGTCTCGCTCTCACACTGCTCCGTCCCGCTCAAATCCAGCTGTGCTCACATGTGTCGCAGGAGGGTTAATGTTTGAAGGGAAAACTGGAGAGCAAACGTATAATATGTATAGGATGGAGTCAGCCCTAATAATTTAATCAAATATTGGATAAATGTTATGAATGCATTTTAAAAGCTGTATCCAGTGGGTGTTCACTGGGGAATGGACATCCTGTTGATGTAACTGGGTCGGATCAGCCAGTATTATTGCCATGCAGCGATAAAGGTGGCTGAATATGGATTTTAATACAGTCAAATGAATAAATTGAAGACATTGTCAGCAGTTTGAACCTCCACTTCCATGTAATTTGTTGTATTTTTTATAGAATCTGATACTCTTGTTATTGAACATTTGGAATTGACTCCCATCGTGTATTGATTGAACCCTTCCTCTCTAGATGATGTAATCGCTGGCGTATTGATTTAAGGATCTTTATGAGCTGATAAAGCCGATTCTGGTCCACAAGAAAACACCCAACACGAAGGACAGCGGAGAAGACGATGCATAACCTCCAGTAATAAGAAAGGATTTATCAACACGTTATGGAATGAACTGTTTGAAGGGCAGCAACTGTGACAGAAGTGTTTCCGAGGCTTCGAGCAGGATGACCCGGTCGGTGGTGTCAACCGCCTCACTGAGATCAAAAAGGATTCAAGCAGAGTAATCAGAAGCACAAACAACGAGATAGAGGGGCTTAAGGAAAACAGTCGACATGCCGCGGAACATCTCGAACGAATTCTCATCTCCATATCATCAAACGTGTTTGTGAAGTTTGGGGAGGCTGCGTAATTTTAAGCTGTATCCTGCTGACGACCATCGTAATAAGTGCGAGGTTTCATCCAGGTAGCAGAGAAGATCTCTGAAGTCACATCCATTCATTTAAAACACGGTATATTTCTTTATTTGCACCAAAAATCTGAATATCTGGCAGAAGGCGATTTTTTCCATTGCTCTCCATATTATTCATGGAAGTACAGAGCATATTTGAAGAGGTCCGTTTTAACATTTTATAGAGTCCCACTCACTAGAGGTGATGTATCCATTATGGATGACTAGCACAGCCATGCGAGTGGTATACAAGTGTTTACAAACGCACCAACAGGACTCACTGAGATTCCTGGAAAAAAAAAAAACAAGGATCCTGAAGACCTTGTTAGAACATTATCTCCTAAATATATTAATAATACATGCTAGAGAGAAAATGTGCGAAGAATAAAAGAAAAAAAAAAAGAAAAGGCGGCCAATGTAGCTTCAAGACTGTGCAGGCTACTAAAGTGGATGTTGGAAATTTTCTTTCAGTTATTTTTTTTTTGGAAATATGAGCACCTCCTGTGAAATATTATACAGAATCGAGAATTTGTTGAGTATTTGTTGTAACTGCAACTATTGAGTTGTAGTTAAGATGGTAAAACTGGACATGCAAAAGCTTAAAACTAGTCATATTCATATAAAAATCCCATTTTCTGAATTGGCAATGATCATCTATATATGACTACATGACTAGTGTTTCTCCTCTGACATCACCATCACGTTCACAGCAGCTGCTGGACGCTGCCCACAGGATGTAACACCCTTTTCCATTTGGTCAAAACAAATTCAATACTTAGGTGTAATAGCCAATTGCTGTACAACTAATCACATTCTCATGAGCTCTGCACTGTTAGTGCTATGTTTGTGTAATATCAAATTTGGCCTAACATGCGCTACTAACCGCTCTGTCCTTGGTTAATATTACACTTGCTTTGCATCAGCATGTTAGCATTGTCGTTGTAAGCATTGCAGGCTGCTGACATTAGCTCAAAGCCCTGCCGTGCCGAAGTTCAGCTCCACAGTGACGAGTGGCTGCAGACTCCGGTTCAAAGATGCTTCATCATGTCAGTGTTCTTTGCAGGTAACAACAGTGGGTGAAGGCATTATGTTTCCAGCTTGTCCTTCCGTCCATCCTTCCCTACGACTCTCGGGAAAAACGATACCCCAGGAGCGCCCTGAGGGAATTCCTTGAGATTTGGTTTGAATGTCCACTGGAACTCGAAGATGAACTGATGTTGACAAAATTCACAGGAATGTGTAATAGCATAACATGATGGAATTCAATTTCATAGAGTCAAAGGTCAACTTCACTGTTCAAAAAACCTGCTTCTGGGCAGTACTCGGGAACAAAAGGGATTCTATCAACTTCCTTCAAAGCTTTCAATAGATGGACAGACATGAATGTAAACTGCAACTTCACTGGTTGGAGGAGGGACAAAACAATAATGTAAGTTCCCTTGAAAAACAGTGTTTATGCATGACATGAAACGGAATCTAAAGTTACAGTAAAGTACATCAAAGTTGTCCTCCAGTTAAACTCTGTACGAAGCCAAAGCTCGCTTTGATTGTGTAGTTCAAGATCAGGCAGGATAGCGATGGTGATCCATTTCCAGCTTATAGTTTCACACATGAGTAAAAGTTATGTTTTTAGGTTGATGATGCTCAATATTTGTTTGAAGCAGCCATGTGGATTTTACATCCAAGGCTTACCAGACGTTGAAATTGCAAATTTTTCCAATTTAATAAACAACTTTTGCGCTTCTGTATTTAAATGCAATTAAGGATGTTGTTTACCAGGAGAGGGAGAAGCAGAATGTTAACATTGTAAACAACATAAACAACCTTTGAATTGTGTTCCAAATCTGAGACCTCGGTGTGAACATTGGGATAACTCACCGACAAGACTAAAGCTGCATCCACGCAGGATGAGAGTAGCAGTGACGGGGACGGAAGCCGTGGAACGTAAATTAAATTATAAGTTAAGCTTAGCGCTACTTTGAGTGATGTATTTGAGGCGACTGAAATTGAGAGCGAAGGATGCCGTTCACAGATGGCTGAGAATTACATGAAGGAAACAGGATGGACCTGTGCAGCCAGAACCTGGAATGTCCGAGGTTGAGCGGTAATGAAACGATGGATGACGAGAGAAAACGCCTGTGCTCGCCTCTTAAGCCTTGCAAGCAGCTCTGTGACACTATAGTTTGTGGAAGCGGGAGCCTGCTGTTAGAACTACGGATGAAATGTTATGGAATCATTGCAATAAATACATTTCATCCTCAGGGGAAGTCTAATGTCAGTTCGCTGCAGTCCAAGAAACACATTTCAATTTAAAAAACAATTTTAATCTCATGGTGGCAGTAGAGGAAAGGTCAGGGATCACACAAACACATTTTCTTCATGTAAAGGCATCCAAAAGTTGTTAGGATGTGTCATACTATAACAAAATGATGGACCAACCCTGCCGTCCCGTACCGCACTGCCATGTGGCTTAGACTAGAATTTGTATTAGAAACACAAATATAGTTATGTTGTGAGATTTTATAATTCTGACCACCGCTCCTTTAGTACTGTACGTGCTGTCGGTGGATCAGTGCTTGGACTTCCTCTTCTGTTTCCTGGATGACATGCTAAGGAACGACAGAAACCGAGGCACAAAGGAAAACTCACAATGAGTAATAATTAAGTCAGTGTGACTACTGTGCATGCCACAAAACGGCAAATTAGATGTAAAATTAAATGGTTTGTGGGAGCACAAATGTGCACCTAATGTGATTGGGCCTCCAACATGGTTTTACAGCGCTGCCTCGTTGATCTGGAATCACGTTTTTGGGAAGCCAATACGACAAATCAAACATTTTTTGTGACTCATCAACAATGAACCGAGCTGAGGAGATCACGTACGCTCCCTTTAACCTCCTGTGACATATTAAAAATCATCTTGTCAAACCTTTCCACTCCTGCTTGGACTTGCGTATCCAGGCTCTTGTTTTGATAGACTGTCAAGATTGAAATACAAATTACAGAAGTCTGGGTGTTCAGGAAATAATTCAGATGTTTTCTGAAGGGTAGGAAATGAGGAAAGTTGTTTTTTTTTAACCCATTTTGACTGCTGCTGCGCTACCCCCTCCTCAACCCTTCAAAGTGACAGCTCTGGCAGAGGACGGGCACAAATCTGACATCATTTGCAGTTGGTGAAAAAGGAAAATATTTCTGGCTAGACTATGATTCATCGTTAGTCCCAGCTCTTGTTTACAGACAAGTTGTCACATTCATTTAGCAAATTACGCTTGTGCTTGGGGCTTAGTAAAATGGTTTTGCCCTCCCACTTTATTGGGGGAGCGAGCATAGTAAAAATAGTCGCGTTTTCTCTGCACAGCCATCAAACTGTTGACTCACAGTCCCTCCGAATCATTGATATCTGCCAAAGGATTACGCAATGAAGGTAATAACATGGTATTCATTTTATTTAAGCATTCAATTAATTGTGCAAAATTTGAACCAGCTAAAGGCAGCTCCATGATAACCCTCCTTAAAGGCTTGTATGGAACAGGATATGCTAATACTAAGCTCTTAATCTCGTCAACAGAGGACCATGTCGTTTCCAAGTCATGACATAATATCGCCGTGTGGAAAACCCTCACTTGTATACCCCTGAGTTTTTAGATCATCCCGAAGAATATGTGGTGTGTTCATTAAATACGATGAAGATGGGCAGTTAAGATTCAAGGTGATACTCATATCTGTGCCCACTCCCCTATGATATACTGTCCTGACTCCTGCAGACCATACGTGTCTGCAGGAGTCAGTGAACCATGAAATCGCTTGTTTTTTCATGAAGCTGCTTTGCATTTTTCAGGTTAAAGCTCAATGGGGCTGTAAAACCTTCATTTAGCATATTGCACCTTATTTTCTTATTACGGCTGGGCAACGTGATCACAACACAGTGATGGAGTGTCACTATTATTGAAACAACGCTGGAGGTAATAGCATGAGACGTGTCGAACCGCGGCACCATCACTGTTTTAAAACCATCTCGTTCTGTTCACGGCTCATGAGCTGCTGT
>CAAKHC010000163.1:140815-154779 GCA_901007825.1 Macroramphosus scolopax
CCCGGAGGGGAGAGTGGGTTGCAAGTTGGGTTATTTTGTCTACCTTTGACCCCCCTGTGGTCAGAGCCTCCTGTGGTTGCTGCGGTCAGAGGGAAAGAACACAATGCTGGGAACAAAGAAATATGATGGCTCCCACTTGGCCTCCTCTGGTTAAAAGGGAACGGCAGGGCACTGCTAATGAGTCAGCTTGTGTTCTTGAACTGAACACAACTGCTGTTATTTTCAGTGTTGTTCCTCCCCCTCATCCTACCTCTACCAAACGACGTCTATGCTGCATGACTGCATATATCTGCCACCCGCAGACATCCTCTGGACTATAGTTGATTTTTCTTTTGTAAGTGAATTTGTGTCGGGACAACCAGCAATTTTGGCCGTTATGTGTTCTTTGACATCTTTACCTAACTGTTCTTTAGTGTAGTTTATTCCAGGTGGTCAAGCTTGAGAGGGACATGATGCAACAACAGACTTCCCCACCGGTTCACAAAATCATGGTATACTTTGTCAGTAGGTAGTGAGCACTAGATTTTAATCAGGAATCGAGTTATTACCCCGACTTAATCCGCATTCCAGTCGTGGCGCTGTGTATACACACCTCCCCGCTCCTTTCTTGTGGTCTGTGGTCTGCTTATCTTGTCAAAGAGTTCTGCAGTCTGTGTTTCCTGGAATACTATGTACTGAAGGCTGAGACAGGCAGTGTCGAGTAGCATATCATTGTATTCTTGAGGTTTACAACATGTGTTGCCATGTCGAGATAACATCTCTGCAGCTGACTCCTTCCTTGCGGGGCTCTTATCATCCGGAAAAAATTAAGCTATACACTTCATGTCATCCACATCTCGGAAATAATAAAGGGCTTTGTGAATTTCAAATCGTGTGGCTGAAGCTATCTGAAATAATGTTGGAAGATAATATGGTACATCAAAGACACCTGCATGCCTGCAAGCACAAGTCAGATACAATACATGCGTAGCTCCGGGGGAGTTGTGCTCAGCGTCGTTGCACTTTCTCTCTCCCGTTCTCTCAGTCAAATAGCTTTTTGTTAGTGCAGAGGCACTTAGGGTTGAAAAACACATTGACGACTGAGTCACTTAAACACAACTTCTTGACACAAAGTTGAGCTGGCTCACAGTCTATTGATTTCTTTATATATCATATCCTTTGGTAGTGCTTGTTACTACGTGTGTGTACAGGACAGCGTTGTTTGAACTCCTCTCAGGCACGTGTGTTTGTTTTGACGACCCCAGATATGCAACATCACATGATTAGAATCTCAGAGGCAAATTCAAAGACACGGAGGTGTCACCTTATTGCAGAAGCATCTTATTAGGGAGGAGGAATGAAACTGCGTCAAGAATCAATTTACATTAATGGCCAGAAATAGCATAATCAGTATGCCTCTCTCCCAGAGCAGCAAAGCGAAGAGGCTCTGATCTGTGTTGTGTTGCGAGTGTATAGCCGGAAGTTTGTTCATTTACATAACAGTACATTACAATTTGAGGTGCATGCAACATTTGTTGCAGTGCTTTCGATGTAATGTAATTAATTAACGTTAAATGTTGTTTCTAACCACATAGCTTAGACATTTACGTTTAGATCACCCCCTGGTGGCGAACGAAAACATTGCAGTAAAAATAAACCTTTCACAAAGACGCACGTAGCAGGTAGAGCCGTATAATAAGTGGAAGGTTACTTCTTTGATCGCCTGCTGCTCCAGAGACGGTGTCAATAAAGTGCAGTTGAGCAATGCACTGAACCTGTAATTGCTTCTGATGAGCTGGTTCGCCATCAGTTTGTGAATGTGTGCGTGAATGAGAGGGTGCGTCGCGTGGCGCTTTGGATGACAGTGCTACATAAATGCACGCCATGCTACAGAAAGGGAGTGTGATGTCATGATTGATGTCTGTTTAGAGTCAATGTGGCAGCACTAGTAACTGGGAAGTTTTTACTCAACTTTGGTACGACGGCAGGAAGTGGATCCATGTCGTCCAGATGTAATATACAGTCTATGATTTATACACATCAGATGAAATTAGTAAACAGAACCCCCCGTGTCTCAATCCAGGCAGTAATACAGACCCAATCTTGCTCAAGCCTGAAGAAAACAAACTGTAATGCTGAAAATAAATGGTTCTCCTAGAGCGGAGGTGTCCCCCGGTGCGCCACTATTTCCACAACATGGCCAAAAGAAAGGGAATACTGAAAGGGAATACTGGCCAAACGGGGCCAAAGCAAGTAATCTTGTTTTGTTATTGTATGGATGATGTATGTTCAAGCACATTTTTTGGAAGTACAGAAGTGATGTAACTAACAATATATGATGTGTGTGAGTTCAGATGTGATCTTTATGCAAATACTGGAGAGTAGGTTGGTTATTTAAAGGGATATTTATAAATATCCATCGTAGCTCCAGGGAAAAGCTTCTACCACCTGCTGTGGGATGCTGTGCTCCGTTTTCTTCCCCTTTCATCACCAATGTTCACGTCTGGACATCTTTCCACAAGTCTCAGCCCTCAGCCCTGTAAGTGGCTCATGATGTATCAGTGTCCATCTGTCCTTCGGGCTAAACAAGGCTATGACAGGAGCGCTCTTCCTTCACATAAATTACTAAATGCAGCTCATGGGAGGAAGCTAGTGGTAGACGAGTAGCTGGTTATGAGCCACCGCTCCTTCATTGTCTAGCATGCAAGGGAAAGAGAGGGAGCCCCTAAAGAGGCCTGGCAGAGTCTCTGCTTCCATCTGCCTGCATGCCTCGCGCTGAGCCCAACCCGCACCACTTGAGATTATACTCACGTCCAAGCTGTTACTGTAATTTGCTTTGGCTCATAGGCAGACGAGAGTGAGGAGGAGGTGGAGCTACACATGAGGCAGGGATGTTATAAGTGGTCCTGGCAGCACAATAAGCTTGCTTGGATGAACTATTATGGACAAGTGGCATGGGCAGGGCTTTTTTAAAGTGGAGTAATGACACAAAGTAGGTTGCGCCGCTGTCCAGGATTGGGGTCCGCGTTAGTGAATGCAGTGAATGATAGAAACGCAGTGTAATCTACACAATGTCTGCAGCCCAACCCCACTCAGCCTCGGTGCTGTTTGCTTTACAGCCGTTTTATTAGCCCTGTTATTTCCCTTGTAACCGGCAGCATCACTCAGAAACCCTGACACAAATTAAATGACTGTCATTCATACCCTATTTCAGTCCTCAATTAATTAGCAAATGATATTTGAGTTTGTTTTTTAAGTCATTTCGATGATCATTTACAGAGAGGAAACACACACATAAACACTTAGAAAAGGCCTTGCACACAAAAAAGGCCAGGATCCAACTGAAAGAGGAAAACATCCTCTTCAGTTTAAGATCTTACATCACTTTGATTATATGAGGTGATATACAGACTTAATTTTTTAACTCGCCCATGTCAGCCTCTATAAGCCTCAGAGACACTGGATTTAAAAATGTATCTTCCTATAAACCAATCATGGTTTGATGGTAATTTGGTGGTAATTGGTAATAAAACAAACGTCTGGACGAAATAGCAGCCGAGTAACGTCATCTTTGGAAGGCATGATGTGTTTTTATGTGTTGACCCAAATGATCCCATCTGTATAAAGAAATATAGGAGAGGCCATTGGCTCAGGCAATACCAACAAGACACAGGATTGGAGGTAATATTATCAGAGACACACTTAGTTACACGCTCAAATACATGGAGAGAAGTTAAGTAGAAAATCATAAAACACCTTTTTCTTAAAAAGCCACATATAACAGTGAAATGAGCCCCTGGGCTCGCAGCAATTGCCGGAAAAATTGTAGACCGCAGGTGAGCAACTACACACAAACATTCTGGTCATGGCCCCAAATTGAAAAATCATTGGAATGATATATTGCCTGCTGTTAGGTAAATAAGACATATTGACACCTGAGATTCTCCCTGTTGGGAACGATGCGTAAAGGAATAGAAGGAAGATGGAGTCCGGCCACGATGCTGCTGAGGCAATAAAGCAATCATTGTAACCTCAACAACGGGAGGAGACTTTGTGTGTTTGCTTCATTTGATACGTATCCCCCCATCTTATCCTCCAGTCAACCCAACTGAAAGGGGTGTCTCACCAATACAGTCTGTAATGAGTACTATGATAATATAGTCTGTGATGAGTACTATGATTATCTGGTCTGTAATGAGTACTATTATAATATGGTCAGTAATGAATGCTGTCATAATAAAGTCTGTAATGAATGCTGTGATAATGCGGTCTGTGATTAGCACCTTGATGTCGGGGTGGAGATATGGAGGCTATTATTGTAGCAGTAGGTATTTGCAAATGTGTATGGAGAGTTTTGCAACTGCATCTCAGTCTATGTGTCCCTATTCACGTTTGTAAATGTGTACAAGAATCTCCAAATCCATAGATAATACATTTATGAATGATCATGTCAGGCAGCGGGTTTTTGTTTGCCTGTTAAGCACATGTTTTAATCATTTTCTAATTGTTTCATTTCAATAGAATTAAGGTGACATATTGACATGTGACCTTCCCAATATAAAGTTATGACCCTGTAATGCATTGAGCTCTATGAAGTTTGTGGACAGCTATAAAAAAAAATAAAGGAGAAATGATTACTTCAACTGCAGCTGGTAAGAGAGCTGAACGGGCCAAACCACAGCCTGACAGGTTTGTGATTGGCGGCTGACAAAGTGTGGCGTTAGCTTGTCTGCAGTTATTTGAAATATTTCATTTTCACATTATTACCAATTACTTGTGATGGATGTCACGGATTAAATGCATTGACCTGATTCCCCCCATCAAACTTTCATTTGCAGAAGAAATAGCAAATAGCCAATCAGAGGCAGATGAGAGGCGTGTCATGCAGGTAACTAGAACTCACCGCTGGTCTCGAACTCACCGCTGGTCTGCTGGCAGGCTATTTGAAAGTGATCTAAATGGTCAAATGGAACATTTATACAGCGTTTCATCCATTGCACTTCACAATGTAAACTCTCACCTCTTCACCCATCACACACGAATAGAGGAGGCTGCCATGCAAGGCAGTAGAAGCTCAGTGTCCTGCTCAAAGACACTAAGAGACTGAGCCGTGCCGCCCGATGGGGCCTTATTTACAATGAATAAGCCAACATTTAAAACAAAAACCCACCTTGGAAAGAGGAGATGAACCACTGTTCTGTGAATGTTCTCTCATGCAACAAATATCCCTCCACTGCGGCTCTTGCTGAGGTTTCTTCCATTTTCTTTCCCTGTTAAATAGGTTTTATTTGGGAGGTTTTCCTTCCTCGAACGGAGGGTCTGAGGACAGGGGCTGTTATACTGTACAGATTGTAAAGCGCATTGAGGCATTGTAAATTGTTTTTTTGGCTATATAAATGTAATTTGACTTGAAATTGGCTCGCCTTCTGTCCTGCGTCGCCGTTATCCCAAAGATAAAAACACGAACCACTCATTTTGTCGTCAGGAGTAATACAATGAAACTGGAGAGCAGTCATGACCATGAACACAAGTGTCACCCTGCCTGCAAGTCTGTGTCCCGGCACTCAATCTATATTATAATTTTATAAACATGTTAACTACTGATGCATACGTGTTATAAAATGGCTTTATTTTGAACGGTGGAAATAGATTTTCTTTTATCTAGCAGCCACATTGGCCGTTGAATCAAAAAATCAATTCCAGACACTGCAGACAGACAATGTAAGCTGTCAGTTCTTCACAGCAACAAACTTTTCATGAACACAGAAACAAATTAAGCGTGAGGTACCAGTGTTTCCCAATCCTGGTCCTGGGACCGCCCTGCATGTTTAAGATGCTGCAACATACTTGATTTAAATGACATAAAGGCTCATTTTCAGGCTTCTGCAGAGATTTACATTGTGTGTAGGAGGAGGGAGACCAATCAGCTTAATTTGGCCCTGGGTTAAATGTTGCTCTTGTAAATTAAAGAATACTTTATAAACTGAACTCCACCACTTCCTGGTTTACACTAAATAAAATAGAGACAAGACGAGACCAAGGCATGAAAATAAACAAAACAAAATGCTGTGCTAACAGTATCACACAAGTAACTGCAGCAAAATTAACATGTTGGCCAAGGAGTGTAGAAAATAAAGTATATAATGACGGATTATTGCTGATGAAATGATCCTGTCAGAAGCAGCCAGTTTTCACTTGAATTCACTTCATCTTCTTGGCAAAAAGCCAACTGCAGATAAATCCACAGCTTAAGTGTATTTACTGCCCCAGTGTTACAGTACGTGTGTGCATTGACATCGCAAGGTGCTTCATTTGATGCAGAGGCAGGATTAGTGCAGCTCAGACTCCCGGTACTCTGTATATACATATAATACCTACACTATAAGTTTTGGAGAAAGTTTTGCCTCAATCTGCTTTGTAGAGTCTCTCCTATGAAGTGTGTCAAATTGAAGCAATGCAGTTCATTATTTGTGCGCAGTGATAGAATCACACGCTGTCATTTCTGGCTCACTCTGTGCTTATAACGCACAAAGC
Source organism: Macroramphosus scolopax (assembly GCA_901007825.1). Lineage (NCBI taxonomy): Eukaryota > Metazoa > Chordata > Actinopteri > Syngnathiformes > Centriscidae > Macroramphosus > Macroramphosus scolopax. The sequence continues at coordinate 147,329 of CAAKHC010000163.1, forward strand.
GTTGCAGCCTTGAAGGAATTTGGGGCACTGTCTTCTATATCAATTAGAGATGTGTGAATTTTTCATCATTGTATCCCATTTTCACAATAGATTTATTCATGTGGATCCCGCTGGTAATACAGCTCCATTGTTTTTGTGAATTGAATGAGACTCACAAATGAGAAGATGCACACTGAGTATTTATTTTGTCTTTGACTTAAGAAGCAAACAATGTGTATGGTCAGTGGCATCTATTGTGTTGTGTATGTGTTTGGGGAGGAAAACAAAACTCGATTTCGAGAAGCTTTATCCCTGACTAACTGCAGAGCATGATTAGTGTGTGATTGTGTTTTAGGAAAGTCAAGGTATTTGCGATATTGTCCACACATCAATAAAGACCATTGAACGCCTTGTCCTTTTGTCCAGTGTTCCAACCAAAATAGGTTTTAACTTCATCAATTTCATGGATTTTTCCGCCGCGGTGTAAATCGGCTCTTTGTTGGAAGTTGTTGTGGCGGTGGAGCACATGACGTGCAGACATAAGCCTTACAAGTGTACATCCAGAGCAGAATCAATGCACAAAGAGGAGAGGGAGGAGGATTTGAAACTATGCGTACAGTCCACAGCATCACAGTCACACAAAGTGGCACCATAAGGCGGGGATTCAGACGGACTATACGCTGAGTGAGTAGGAGGAAGAAGCCAAGCCGCTGGGCTAAGGAACAACATGTCAGGAGTAAAAACAGGCAGCGAGTCAGTGGACACGATGATCAGTGGAGATGAGCGTGGCTGCAAACCAAGAAAACTGTCACCGCATAGGAACACATGCAGAAACTACATATAAAAGACAATCATCCTGCTGCAGTCACGGACCCCTGTTAAATTTTTAAAATAACCAAGCCTAGAAATAAAGTTGCCATAAGCCGGGTGTCATTCAGACGCCCAGTCTGTCCTTGTGTTGTTTGCGAGCAGCTCCTGCCTTTATCATCGCTGGTTTGTCTGTCCTTCTTTTCTTTTTTAACTAGAAAGCCACTATGTGCATTGACAAGATGTACTGACGTTATGACACAAAAATAACTCCCTGAAAGAACACATTCACGGTGAACCCCTGCATAAAGAGCCGGTGCAACATAGCAGTGTGCTTTTGCAAAGTATGGACTTGACAAATATCTCCATGAGCTCCGAAAAGCTGAAACAGCCAAGTGGCCGCGGTACATCAGAGGGCAGTGCCTTGACCTGTTTATTCCCTTCATCCGGACAGCCAACAGATGGAAAGCAGTCATGTTCCTGGCTGAGATGGGAAGGCAAATTTGTGCTTGAAGTGGATTGACTGGAACAACACATCTAACAATTGCATTATGCAACATATGGTCTTTGTGATTCGTGTGACCTTCAGTGAAGAATTCAATGGAGGGATTCGGAATCGTGTTCAAAAAGGCGCCGTGTGATGCTGTGAGACGGAAAAACCAAGAAGGAGTCACTTCACAAGCAGAAGCTCGGATATAATAATTCATGTAGATCAAGGGGAGGATTTTTCTATTTGAATATTTGAGTGGTTTGACGTGTTTAAGAATTACTTGTAATTATGTGCTTTGCAAAGAAATAATGAGGCAGATGATGAATAGGATACAAGAAATAAGTAGAATAAAGAATTACATCTTTGATGGTCCATTCATTGTTTCAATAGCATTTTTTAAGATGAAAAATTAACTGGTAGCAGCTTCACACATCTGAATATTCTCTCATTTTATTAGCCTTGCATGATAGTAAACTCTATTTTTTTCTGGTTTTCTGGTTCTAATTTATACCTTATTTATATGTGATGACATGATGGAATGATGAATTCTCAGCATTAAGCAGGTGATCCATGAGGATGCACCAAATAACACATTCAGAAATAATCACTTATTCGCTGATTTAGCTGTTTTTATGAGGTAATTATTTTTTTTATTTCATATTATTAGACCAGCTCGAATTATCTCATAAGCTCCATATTTTTTCACATTGCAGTAACTGATAACTGTGGCTGCAACTACTCAGGGTTGACTATGGTATTCAAATTAAAATAACAGGTAGCAGGTATTAATCACCTAAATGTGCAATCAGCATGTAATGTAATCCTGGTGTAATCCTCCATCTTGCTCAGGGAAATGGTAACAATTAAAATTTATGGAGCTGCAATAGTTTCTGCTTCTCAATTCTTCTTCATTGAAAGTTTTCAATGGAATGTAAATGAACAGACCATCTTTGCATCCAGATATAATTATAATATGCAAATGCTCCTCCTGTTTACGACAATAGCCCCCACCTTCCTTAATGAGATGCGACCAGAAGTCCCCCGGGGTTGGAGCCCCTGTTTAGGCGTCCGCTGTTGAAGACAGACCTGACTCAGATGAACCCGAGCTGTCAATAATATCGCCGGAATCCTGACAAGATTCACACAAGGTCAGCCGGCAGTTCACTGCCAGGACCGTCTAATTAGTGTTTATCGTTTCCTGACGCAGCCTTGTGCAGAAAATATCTTTCCAATGATGTTTTTCTGGGGTAAGGACTCGCTGTGACATTGTTAGTTTATGAGAAATGTTTTCAGTGTCACATTCAGAAAAATAACGGAACTTAAACTTGGTTTTCAATGACACTGCAGAAAAACCCTCTGCAGATTCAACCAGCAGCTCAGAGCTCGTTATTTTCAGTGTTCATTGAAGCTTCTGGAATCAATGTTTTTTTTTTTTTACAATGATCAAAAAACTATGTGTGTATTACACGGACCAATGACCAACAGAGAATTGTCGTGGGACTGTAATACCCCTGAGCTCAACAGAACATTTAGTATCTCACAGGTCTTTGTTTTGATTTTGTTGCCAGCAACTTCACTGTTTCATCTGCGGGAAAAAACACTCGACAAATCTCACAATACACAACCTGTTTGGCATCAAAGGACAAATAGACAAAGCGACGCGACTAGTTTGTGAACAAAGAGAAACATGTCGTGTGTTTTTCTCAGAAGTTGCAGGAGATCAGAATCATTTATTAAGGTCCACATGCCGGGGTTGGTGGGTTCAGGTACAGCAGAGAAAAAATGGACTATGTCATTACAAACATGGACAATGTCAGACAACAGAGAGCAAATATTAAGTACAACAATATTTATAAAAAGAAGAGGGAGTATTCACTAGTGCTAAAGCTGCTTCATAACTGCTGGATGTGTGAAAGGGCAACTGATGTCCAAAGCATCCCCATATGGCAGCTGTTGGGTTTACAGCTTGTTGCCAGTCGCATGCCTGCAGGATTACACTGCAGAGTTGTTTTTTTTGAAGATCATTCAACTGGTCTATTAAATGGCAGAAAATGCACAAATGTCCACAACAATTCCTTAATACCCAGTGTGATGTCTATAAATGGCTTGTTTTGTTCAGTCTGAAACCCAGAGATTTTCAATTAATCATCACATGCAGGCGGACAAAGAAAAGCAGCGAGCGCTGCTTGGATTGAAAAGCGCATTAATTAACTTGTGTTAGACGTGCAATCATCTCAACATCGATTTTAATGACCAAAGACGTTTCTCGTGACAAGAAACAACAGAGAGGTTGAAGGTTGCACGCTAAGGGGAGGCCGTGTTATGATCTCAAGATTACATCAAGGAGGCCTTATTTTGCCAATAAGCACAAACATGCGGTTTCATGATGTTGAGTTAATATGTGTACTTTGTTCTCTCAGAGTCAGACAATTACAAGAGGAACGTTCTGCTTTGTTTATGAAATTATCGTGAAGCCGGGCTGTGTGTTTGCCTCTTGTGACAATCCCGTGAATTAAGAGACACTCTGATTTATCTTGAATTAGTTAAATCAGTGCTTCTCCCTGGTTATTATATTTCTAAGAGGAGAACTCCTGGATGCCCTAATTAAAGTTCACACCAGTGGTAGAAACTGTATGTTGGTGGAAGTGAGCAGGTGAAAAGAAGCAATTTTTTCTGCTGGCGGTTTGAAAAAGATTGATTTCCTGGATTTGAATGTCTCTGGAGTGGAGGAAACTCTTCATCCTCCTCGCAGCTGCTTGTCCTGTAAACTGGACAGACTGTGTCAGAAATGCAGCAGCAGTGAAGGTGTCTGAAATAGGACGTGTTGTTTTAGAGGTCGCCTCCCAGCTTGTACTTGATTGAAACTGCGAAGTTTCCTGTACTTTTATTTTTCAAAATAAACAGCTGATTACATAAGTCGTCCCACACCTACGTGCTCGGCTGTCCTCTGTTTGTGTGTGTTCACAGCTGGTTTCAACATGAAAAAAACATTCATAGAAGCCTCTGAGTTTATTATTTGATACCAGATTCATTCTTTGTGTCATTATGTTTGGGAGCACAGTGCTCGCACACAAAGCCACCAGTATATCTGTGCGGGAAAGTCAAGATTAAAAAGACTGTTGGTTTATTCTCCCGTTTGTTTTCTCCTCTTAATGCTGTCTTTGTTTGTATTTGCATTCTCCTGTGTACGTGTGTGGGTAGCTGCGTGATGTAATGATGTGCATACCTTGTGGTCATATAATGATTGCATGTTGTTATTTTCAGCAAAATGTGCCTTTTATAATCATACCTGTGGTCCGTATCAACAATTCACATTCAGCTTCCTAAAAATCTCCATATTCGATCCACTGCTCATATCAGGCTTTTGTGAGGCTGCGGTGTGTGGACGTTGAACCCCTGGAAGAAAAGGCTGCACATTTTAAAGTTAAATGCATCAATCTAGAGTTCTTTGCAGCATTCCTTCAAGGCCTCGCCTTGAAGGAATGCTGTGCTCTTGCAAATCATTTTTTTTGCTCCAGTTGACAATTAATCAATAAACACATCGGTTTTATAGATATGAAGGGTGATGACACGGCTAAAAAAATCACCCACAAAGCATTGGAAACGAGACGAATCCTAAGGCAGCTCACAAATAGTCAATACATTGATAAACATTACGTTTCAAACGGGGCAGCATGATGGGATTGTTCCTCGGATGCTTAAAACTGTCAGGTTGTGCGAGGCGGTCAATACCATCGACCTCGGGAGGCGTCCACAGTTTTAGAAGTACGTACGGGCAAGTTAAACCACGGCAGAATATAATATATAATGTCATATATGTTATACTTGGTTTTGCACGAATAGCAAACGAATGCATAACTGAAGCAGATACTGTAAAATAAGTTAACGTTAGTTACCCCAAATATTTGTCCTCAGAATGCCTTGGATGCCGTTCCAGTGTGTGTGTGTGTGTGTGTGTGTGTGTGTTTGTGTGCGTTCATGTCGGGAGTCGACTCTGCTGAAGTATCAGCACGAAGCAGAATGTTTGAGAGGAGTATAGCAAATATTTTCTGCTCGTTATGAAACTGTGAGAGAACCAGTTGGTTAATTCACGGGAAACACTGTGGTAGACCAGCTTTTAAAAACACTGTGTGTGCAGCGTGATGAACCTTTGTAGCGGGAACTTCCAGAATACCACAAGGATGCGTCAGAAGCAAGAAGACAGTCACTACACAGGCAGGCTTTGATTCGAGATAAACGGTTCCTATACCCTGAATGGGACACACACACAGTTAAAGGACAGCTCCCAATGGCCCCATGTTATCAACCCTAAGATCCAAGAATATACCTCCCTGTTAGTCCATGAAACAAACAGTAGGCAGAACATGTATAGTTGATAAACCGGATCACTCGTAACTTCAGGTCAGTCATGTCTATTCAATTATTCACTCACCGGCCACTTCATTAGGTACAATGTGATACAATTCATCCAGCAGATCTTCCATTCATTCTACTTTCTAGTTTTTGTTGACACTGCTGTAAAGGTAATAATTCTACTTCACGTTTGGCATTGAGGTCGTAATGAGTGTTGCTTTATTTCAGTGTATTATATTGGAAGGTGTTTGGACTACTCTTCCCCTCTCGTGTATGTAAACGGGGTAGCCGAAATATTAGAAAGAGCTCTGAATATGATGCAGTCCAGTTGAACACCATCACTAAATAAACACGTAGCTCTGTGAACGCCTGTCTGGAAGTGTAAAAGAAGAACTGAACTCGATGGATTTGATTTGGCTGCTGGTCTGTCTTTTAATCATTTCTCATGAAATATGGACCATTTTGAAAGAAAACGGTATTTCTAAAGGCGGAATTCATGGCAAAGCTATCAAACTGGATCACATCTGATTGTAGAAGTTTCCCCGATGAAGTTGCAGGTGTGAGTGTATCACCAGTGTCCATCAAAATGGAATAAAAACTCATCTGAGCATCAACTTATTTTGATAGAGGATGATAATAAGACGGAGTGAGGCTGTACTTCGGCACTTAGGTGCTTTACGCTGAACGCTTAGGTCAGCATGCTTTCATTTATTAATTAGCCGCATGCACGAAGTACAGTTGAGGATGAGAATGTCGCTGTGTTTTAGGTACTAGGGTTGTAAAAGGACTAGTTACAGTTCATTTATCCGATTGTTTAAAGTTGTTTCCACCAATCAGTTTCATATATTTAATACACAGATTCAATAAAAAAGAAGAAACCACGTGTGTTGTAACTGATATTGTGAGTGCAAGCTCTTCTGCCTCACATATTCATGTTCATACTGTATGTTCCCTTTAAGATGCATTTACAGTGAAGTTTACTTGTAATTTCACTGTGGAGCCAGTTTATAAATACACAACAGAAGGTGCAGATGTTTCACAGCGCCATATGTGCATGGGTCCATCTGTACTGTACATACAGCACACACTGATGTGTTTATGTGATGATTAGTATGCCTTACAGTGGGTGTAATTATAAGCATCAGTGGACAACATTGTGCGATTTATTTCCTTTTATTTTTTTTTTTAGATTATTAATATGTCATCATTCCATAATTAATGTGTTGTTGATCATTAGTAGTCTAATTCATTTTGTGTGGAAACTGATGCTCCTGCATGACTGGACACAAAAATCTATTTCGTCGCCACCACTTATACAAAGCCATAAAATAGAAATGGAAGTATGAGACAGAGCTGCCCTTTTCTTTTAATTTACTTGGCCATTCGTACATCTGTTCACGTCCCCACTTAGCTTCCCAGCACCCATTAAGATTGAGGCTCTGCTGTTCAGGCAGCTCAACATCATCTTAATCCAATTCAAAGACCTACATTTTACACCATAGTTGCCTTGGCAACAAAGTTTTCCCCCTCCCTGAGATGCTGAAAGATCAATAGAGTATCCTCAACAGTGTGGCAGGAAATGCTCTGACACAGATGGTCCTCTGAGAAACCATGAGCTTTGTGTCCTAGTTACCATCTGAATACTAACACAACCCAGCAAGGTCACTTTTATGCTGAAAATTAACAAGCGTGGGCAGCAGTTTTATATTAAGAAATTCTCTCCCCACAGCTTCTCTCAACTTCTTAAAAGAGGAAATTTGGGGAATTAATTTAGACAAGGCGAGTACACTGTTCTGCCAACAATAAAGGCGCTCTGCTGGAT
>CAAKHC010000163.1:154799-175049 GCA_901007825.1 Macroramphosus scolopax
AAATAAATTCTCTCTTGGTATTTGGACGTTTTCTCACACAGCGTACCACCTAGTCTGTTTTGGGCACGAGGAAATTCTTGGAGGACAATTGACTGAACACAGAAAATAATCTGCATGTTGTGCTTTTAGCTTGCATGTTTGTTTGTCTTTTAATAAAATGAAAGGAAATACAGTTTAGAGTTTGCAATGGGTGTCTTTTATAAGTCAATATTGGATGTTTGTGGAGTTAGAACAAGAAGGGTCAGGGTCTAGAGTCTCAAGTCTAAATGCAGCATGAAGCAGAAGTAGAACAACTGCCAGTGTTGAGTAAAGTTGAGCAGAGCTCTTTGGAAACTATCCTACTGATGTGAACTTTACCAGCCAGCAGTGTGTGAGTAATGGGACCATCTATCTTTGTGCAGACCGGCTTTTGTCAACTCTCGGCTGGTTCAAACCTTCAAAGGGCAGCTTGAAGTTTACTTGGTTTTAAGGTTTAGGTTAGAGTTGGGATCCAGCACTAAGTTGTGATGGTCGGGGGCTAGAGTGTGTGAGTGAGTGTGTGTGTGTGTGTGTGTGTGTGCATCAGGGATAGTGCAAAAACAAATTGGTGCCATTGCTGGCTGGGAAAAGTAACACAGGCTGATGACAGCAGCTCACTCGACAATTCTCTCACGAGCTTGAACATGCATAATAACTATGAACAAACTGTGCTCAGACTAATCCAGGGGGTGAACACAGAGTCTGAGAAAACGCACAATAATATGACTAAGGTGCAGGCACGTTGGGGAGCAAAGCTTTGACATGACATTTAAAACATTCCCTTAATTTCACTGCGGGCATTAAAGTTAATTTAATTTAAGTGTACTGGTACTGAGCATTCAGTGTTTTGCTTTGGGCACAATGGGGGACAAAATGGGTGGTGTGATATTGTAAACACCACCTCAACATGGTGAAACGTAGAGCAGCTAAAAATAGTCGTGGCAAATCGGGAAAGTAATCAAAATCGGTGACTCACGGAGGGTGTTTGTGTTTTTAATTCACAGCCAGCTTTTGTTGAAGAAATTAGAGTTACCGTGTTGAGCCTTTATGCTGAATGCTGTTGATTGACGTGACATCTGAAAGGGATCAAAGTTGCCCCCCTTTATTTAACAGGCTCTCTCAATTACGGGGAAGCTTTCGGTATGAAGCCAAGATGGATGTGAAAGAGAGTAAAAGCGCTGTCAATGTGGTCCGTGTACATCAACACCTGGGGTCTCCTGTGGTTGGTACAGACAAGGTTCACTTTTACTCCTGTCACCACAGGCGTGTTCTCCCCGAGAATAAAATCAATATCTGTAAAGCGGAATCAGAGAAACAAAACATCCTCAGAAACCTGACAATCATCCAATAACCTCTCCATCAGGTGGAATGGAAAACAAGAGATTTTTCCGCCTTCAGTTTTTGTTGCTGTGATGTACATGACAGGTTTCCGTCTAATTTTGCAGCACACCTCAGAGAACATGAAAAGGTCATAAGAATCCGCGAGCGCTGCTGACAAGCGCCCTTTATTTCTCCTTCCTGATGTGAAATTTCGAGCTGGAGAAACACGCACATCTTGTTATACGATGGAAATGTATACGGCAGCGTTACCTAATTTAGGGAATGTTTCCTGTGATCATTGGAGAGAGTGTAGGGATCGTTGGTGATGCAGCCCAGTGGCACAAATCGTCCATTTTTTTTCTCCCTTTCAAATTGTACGGAGACTCGTGTTGCCGTGGTGTTGCCTTTCATAGCCTTTCATCTTCTCAGGTGTCATTATTTCAGAAACGCTCCATTTCATTTTGTGATTGATACCTTGCTGGCAGTCTCAGAAATCCTGGTCAGACTCTGGGTTTCTGCAGCAGGCTGCCTTAAAGAGTATGATGCTGTTTATTAATTCAATATTTTGTCTTTTTGTCTCACACACAGGACCTGGAAACGGATCAACAATGGAGCGGCTGGTTCTGTGCATGCTGCTGTGTGCAGCTCTGGTGAAGGGATACAGTTGTCCCGGCCGCTGCATCTGCCAGCACCTCTCCCCGACTCTCACTCTTCTCTGTGCTAAGACTGGTCTGTTGTTTGTACCCCCCACCATCGACCGGAAGACCGTCGAGCTGCGCCTCACTGACAATTTCATCACCATCATCCGCAAGAAAGACTTTTTCAACATGACTAGTTTGGTCCACCTCACCTTGTCCCGTAACACCATCAGCCAGATAACCCCCCACGCCTTTGTAGGCCTGCGATCCCTGCGGGCGCTCCACATGGATGGAAACCGCCTCAGCACTATAAAGAGTGACCACTTTAAAGGACTGAACAACCTCCGTCACCTCATCCTCGGGAACAACCAGATCCACCAGGTTGCTCCGACCTCCTTTGATGAATTTGTTTCCACCATAGAGGATTTGGATCTTTCTAATAACAACCTGCGCAGCCTCCCCTGGGAAGCCATAGGCCGAATGACCAACATCAACACTCTCACACTAGACCACAACCTGATTGATCACATTGGAGTGGGGACATTTACACTCCTCACCAAGCTGGTCCGCCTGGACATGACCTCCAACAGGCTGCAGAAGCTCCCCCCAGACAGCCTGTTCCAGCACGCTCAAGTCCTGTCTGACTTCAAGGGCTCCAGCTCCTCCACTTTGGCTGTGAGCTTCGGAGGGAACCCGCTTCACTGTAACTGTGAGTTACTGTGGCTCCGCAGGTTGACCAGAGAGGATGATCTGGAAACTTGCGCCTCGCCGGACCATCTCATGGACAAGTACTTCTGGTCCATCCAAGAGGAGGAGTTTATCTGTGAGCAACCGCTGATCACGAAACATCTTTCCACTAAGCCTTATGTGATGGAAGGGCAGGGTGTGACTCTTAAATGCAAAGCTGTGGGAGATCCTGACCCAGACATCCACTGGCGATCACCAGATGGCAAACTGGTGCACAACAATTCTCGCACTATCCTATATGATAATGGAACCCTTGATATTCTCATCACCACTCTGAAGGACAGCGGGGCATTTAATTGTGTGGCGTCCAATGCTGCAGGCATCGCCACAGCTGCTGTCGAGATCAACATGATCCCCTTACCTCTGTTTGTTAACAACACGGGCCACCTGCGCGAGGACCCCGGCCTCTCAGACATCACCACCTCCTCCAAATCTGGCAATGACACAAAGGGCTACGACAAGCAGGACAGAAGGGTGATGGTCGGCGAGCTGACCTCCTCCTCCGCCGTGATACGTTGGCCATCTGAGCGCCATATCCCCGGCATCAGGATGTACCAGATCCAGTACAACAGCACAGCAGATGACACCTTGGTGTACAGGTGAGTCTTTGGTGGAGGCAGAGGTGGATGGAGGGGGAGGGAAGGGCGGTAGAACAGCGGTAAGAGGAAGGGCGAGACATCTGGAGTTACCATCTGCTGAATGACACAACGGTACGCAACGGGGAATAGAAAGATCCTAAAGATATAAAATATATTACACAATAGGCACAATTCTTTAAGTGTAGTCGGGGGAATAAACTGAGGTTATTCCATGAATTAAATACGTATTGTTAAATTCAGGGACGTGTTCAGCGTGATTAATTACTGTTACAGTAAACAATTGTCAACCTTTGATATTTGAGTAGGCTGTTGCCGGCTATATTTGGACTCCAGCACTTTGAAGGACTAAAGAGCCCTTTCAGCATCATTAAAACGTAATACAATCAACAACACAACAAGGAGGAACTATTGCACTACATGTTACTGTTTGTATCATTAGCAAGTGTCTGTATTAATTGCTTGCAACACGGAGTGTGGTCGCATGCGGTCATCTCATGACACGCTTGGTTAAACTGGCGGAAGACGTATTCGTATCGTTTACATTTACTTGACTAAGTATAATGAGCAACAGGGAAAATACTCCATGACTGCTTTCAGATTCCTGAAGTCAAGGTGCTTATTATAAATAAGTACGTGACCCTGTTTTACATACATGTGTTTTATATGCAAAATCCAAATGTGAAAAAGTAACTAGTTATTAAATGAATGTGTTGGCTCAAAATTGTGAGTGTAAAATTTACATTATGGTTTCGTACAATAATTTGTACTGTGAGGTAAAAGTAAGATTGCAACTTTTAAAATAGAATTGCAGACACATGGCGAAGCTGATAAGAGCTGCTGTTCATGGTAATGCAACATTAGGTAACCTGTGAAACAGCACTGTAAAAACTACCATTTGCAGGCCTTGTTAAAACAGCGTTTTGAATACGAGAATACATTTCATGCGTTTTTTATTCAATATGTGACGCATTAACCGAATGTAGGATAGTGGGAAGTACTTCAACATTCATGTATTCATGGAGTGAGTTAATAAAAGCGGTCCACTTGCTTTTTTTTTTAAGGTTTTTACCCGCTTTAATGAGCCTCCCTCCTGTATAATTTTCTCATCCAGCTTAGGCATGGTGCTGAGTGTTGTTTTGTCTTTAGGTGGTACAATATTACCTACAAATGATAACCATCAATGTCCGCCTGTAGGGAAAAAAGAACAAGCTTCTAATTATATTAACACCAATGTTGACCCGAAGACAATGCCTATCTCCCTCCCATCTAGAGTCGTGCAATCTTGCAGTTGCAGGCAAAATGTGACCTTATGTATTCTCATATCAAAACTGTCTTCAGTCACACGTCAGCTGTGTAAGAGCCTGCAGCTGTTGTGGCATATTCTTTTAGACAGTAAGCCTCTTCTGCCTTGTTTATCACCTTGTAGTTTACCTTTTACTGTCACTTTATGCACAAACCCTCTCGAGCTATTTCCCACTGTTTTTTTAGGCTGTAACAAACTCTCATGAGTCGACTTTAATGAAGCGCCGGGTTTTTTATGTTGGTTTTGAAGAATGCGTGATATATATATTGCTAGAGCTGGGATGGCCTTGTTGTCTTTTCCTTGTGTGGATTTGACATCACAGCTTTGTGGGACCTAATTCACTCGTATGCAAATGCAGTGAACGGGGGCGTCGTAAGTCTGATGATTAATACGCCGAATGCTCACCACAGCACTTTGTTTTTTTTTCTTTGCAGAATGATCCCATCGACCAGCAAGAACTTCTTAATAAATGATCTAGCCGCGGGGCGTGAGTATGACCTTTGTGTGCTGGCGGTATACGACGACGGCATCACATCATTAACAGCCACACGTGTGGTTGGTTGCGTGCAGTTCCACACGGCCAATGAGGTCAGCCAGTGCCGATTCATGCATAGCCAGTTCCTGGGAGGCACGATGATCATCATTATTGGTGGTATAATTGTTGCTTCAGTGCTGGTGTTCATCATCATCCTGATGATCCGTTACAAGGCCTACAGCAGCCCAGAGGACAGCAAAACCAAGGTCAGGTCCAGCATGCACTCCCAGACCAACGGCAGCCAGCAGCGGCTGCAGCGCTCTGTGTCCAAGCAGCCTTCCGACGAGGGCCAGCGTGAAACCCAGGCACCCAAAGAGTGCATGGCACTTGTGCTGAGGGTGGAGAATGACAAGAAGGAGGATCCAGCGGCCACTACTGCCGTACTGGAGGTGGAGCTTCCTCATGTGACTGTCGACAAGATGAAAAGAAGAACCAGCTTGGACGCTCAGCGCTCCGGCCCCCCATCTGAGGACACGCAGACGGACAGTAGCCTGACAGGCTCCACCATGTCACTTTGTCTCATCGGACCGAACGCTGGCACCAATGAGGCTCCCAGGCTTAAGGACAAGAAAAGTGCTCTGGCCAATATGGGGTTGCTCCCTAATGAGCTGGCACGAACTAGGCACAGATTCTCTTTTGACGGAGGAGATTACTCCATATTTCAGAGTCATAGTTACCCACGCAGGGCGAGGACAAGGTGGCACAAGTCCACCAACCAGCTCGACGTGGAGTCATCGCCCCTCGCCAACAGGAGAGTTACATTCAGCAGCACTGAGTGGATGCTTGAGAGCACAGTCTGAGGCCTGGCAACATACAAACATACAGCGCGAACATGTAAAAACACAATATCCCTATGTCTACATGCCATCTGACACAAGCACACTTTTCCTGCCAACAGCAAATGATAAACACAGGCACATACAAACTCTCAGTCAGTTGCTGAAGAAGAACACATTTCCCTTCATCCCGCCTCCCCATCATACTCCCAGGGAGATTTGTTTGCCATGTCCTTTCTTTACGCAGCGGTGCCTTATTCTGAAAAAAAATGTACGAATGGAGGATGCTGCTCACTGTAGTCATAAACCTTCCTCTCCATCATTGTCTCCCATCTTGAAAAAGGGAGCAGTTCCTTTTTTGGTTTGTTAATGGGTCCCGTCTCTGTGACATGCCAAGGGAGTGTGGTGTTTGGATGTGACTGTTTATCTTTAATTGTTACAAAAAAACAAAACAAAGAAAATGGAAAAAAAAAAAAAAAAAAATTCATCATCATAACTGTAAATTGAACAGCCAGGTATCCTGTTATGTCAATCATCTTTTGGGTTCTCTCAAAAACTTTTGCACAGAAGACACGAAGATACGAGGACATGTATCACCACCAGTCTATACAATGATAATAATTTTAAAAAAAAAAGAGAATTTTACACATGCCGATTTCTAACGTTAGCACCGAGAAGATGGACGTGGGAAAGCATGGATTTCGCTCTGACGGTCGGACCATATGATGTTAAATAGGTATTGTTCCAGATGTGACTGTATATTAATCGGTACTATATCTGGCTGGGCTGGATAAAAAGACAACAAACAAAAAAAGGCATATATAAGTATATTAAAACATTGGTGTATGTGTACTAACTATGTAAGTAAGTGAGTCATATGTCACATGACTTTTTACAAAGCATTTGGGTGTTGGCTGCAAGTTTTTACATTAAAAACCTGTGTCATCACACCTCTTCTTATTTAGTATGTGAAAGTTTGGACCATTTGTTGCCTTATGAAGGGTATAAACATGTTTTGTGTGTGTCACCGCCAGTGGCGTTTCCTTTTTGTGCTGTAGCAGCAAAATGTGTCCACTGCAACAAGAAGGGGGAACCACGTTGAGAAGATGAATACTTTATTTCTGAGTACTATTTATATGGCTTGTACCTCTGTGAGCGCTGCAGTGACCACGGAGCCGAGTGTGACTCAGTGGACGGGGGACTTGATAACTGCAAGAGTATTCAAACGCAGCCAGCTGTGACTAACAAGGGTGAAATAGCTGTTGCATCCCACCAGGGGGAGACAAAGCTCTGTAAAGTTACCTAATTATTTGCAGACTGCAGTGACGATACATTTATAACATCTTTCATCTTAAAACCTAAATGCTAAGATTTCATTAAAAGGCATCACATCATACGATCAGCGTGTTCGTACCGCCACCTTTTTCTGGTCTTTGCCATTTTCAGAGCAGGCTAGTATAAAGCTGCGCTGCACTTACAACTGAGGGATAAAACATGAACCAGAAATAAAAGTCAAAGGGGAGGTCAATTCTTTTGAAACTCCTAATTACATCCTCCGGTTATACGCCAAAGACAGTCTTCCTTGTGTCAGCTTTTCACATATAAAACACGCTTTTTTTTTCTTGGCAGAAAAAGATTCCTAATTTAATGTAATGTCTCTGCTGTGGACTTGTGGTGCACACATTTGTAACCGCTGTCCATCCCCTTATCCCGTCTGGAAATGTGCTGCTGACCATTTCTCACGAACAGGAGAAGTATTTCTGTCTGTTCCTATCTGTAACCATTACTCATTGAAACTAACAAAATCTGCTTAGGTAGGAGGAGGCTGGGATTTCACCCGGTCTTCAAAATTGGTGCGGACAGCCAAACGAGCAAACAGCAGGAGTACAGAAATGTGTGTTAGTGTCTCATCAGCAGTTCTGTGGGACTGCAGAAATGTGCCTTGACATGGTGAGGCTGAGGATGGTGTGTGAAATCTGGAATGCATACTAATGTGTTTGAGAAGTCCAGTCTGGACATGGTTTCATATGCATAAAACCTGAAGGCAAATCAATGCCGACACTCCGTCTGCTCTACGATAGTACTACGTTCTGTTGAACTTTAAGAAAGTGGGTCTGTGATTGATTTTAGAAGTTATACCTGCAGGCACTCAAAAGCACCCATATATTCAAAGTGACAGTGATAAACAGCATTAAATATACACAAGATGTTTGGACTACACTGCTGTTCCTGAATTTCAAAGTCAAACAACAAAGTCAATCACCTTATTAGGAAATGGCTTTTTTGAAATCTGCTCATCATCACTAATAAAGCATTTAAACAGGACAACATTGTTTAGCATATTTATAAAATTATGTAATAATCGCAAGAAATGTGCAGTCTAACAAGTACTTTAGTTTTGGATGTTGCCAAATGCTATTTGACCTTTAGAATGTTTTTCTTAAATCCTCCGTAAGCACTGAATTGACCAGCCAAATTCCTTTTACCTTGTTCTATCTCCAAGATGTGGACAGTTGCAGCCAAGCTCAACACAGCCCACTCTCGTCTGGTTAGAGGGAAGACTTTGCCTGTTGACACAGACTCAACACTCCTTCAGGCGTCTCTAGCACACATCTTTCAACAGTGTTTTACCAGCCTACATCTTCAGGTTTGACGTTGTCTGGTACGAAAAATGAAATTTAAATCGACTCTGTCAAGTGTGTTGAGAAGAAACTGATCTCCGGTTCATTACATGATGTTAATATGGCTTCAGTAGTGCCGATTATAAAGTCTAGTGTTCATTTTCTATGATGAGGCCTGTATTTTATATTATTTATTCTCTTCCTGAGGCGCTAACCTAACGATAAGCAGTGGGGCCGTACAGAGGACAATCTGTTGCTCTTCTCCACTGAACACTTGAGTGATCTTTGACTAGCAGAGCAGTCGAGGAGAAACTGCAAATCATTTAATGTATTCACTTTGATCATGAAAAGCAGCTTGTTAAGGTATATCTTCTGCAAAGACAGCATGAGACAGGACTGAAACAAAACCTTTGATCCATGACGGCCTGCGGAGAGCAGGACGGCCTCCATTTATTTCTTAACAAACAGTCTGACAAATAAAAAAGTACAAATCTTCGGAGAACTCAGAACGGAAATGGAATTTACAGACTGCCAGAGGCGATCTCAAAGTATTGCATTATTTACCTTTTCATGACTCGCATCTCATTACATTTCTGTAATTGGTATGTGTACACTATTTAGACAAACCAGAAGAAACTGGTTCTTAAATTTACAAATTGACACTTTAGTACATTTAGGAGTAAAATCAATTGTGCCAAATCACCAACATGTGATTGACACACGTCATCGTTTCTGTTAAGATAAGACTGGCGTTATTCTATATTTTCATCACTGTGAACAGAACAAAACAATGTGTTTGTCCTTCCCTCAGTACTTTACAAGTTTCCTACAGTCTGATCCTCCTAAAATAGTAAAACATGAAAAAATAGAAACAGAAAAAGGTTAAGTAACTTTCTTAAAAAGGCGTTTTGGTAAGGGGTCTATTTTAAGCCGTGGATTAATACACATTTGTTGTTCATGATAGTATATGAACACTGACTTGCCAATTTGTTGTTAGGTACCTACATGAACCCAATGCGGTGTAATGCAACAGCCCTGCAATAAATCCTCCCTTCACGAGGATTCTAATGATGATAAAAAACATTATCATCCTCATGAAGGGAGGATTTATTGCCGGGCTGTTTATTAAACTGCTGTGGTTTCCTCAAGGTGTACATAACTACAACTCTGCAAGTGAGCGTGTGTGGGATCAGTTTAAAATAAACCTCAGTTCCATGTTCCTGGTAACGAGGGAGCATATCACCCAGGGTAACGGTGTGATTCACTGGTATTTAGACTAAAGCGATATGACAGGTTTGACTGAGGATGGAGACATTGTTGGCTTTAGTTTTGTCAGTGGACTTTTCTGAAAAGAAAAATATGGATGTCTCCAGAGCTATCCTCTAAAAATGTAAACATTTCTATATTAAAAAAAACAGCATGGTCTCAAATGAGGAAAGTTGCATTATTGACATTTTTTTTTTTATCAAATGTGACACAAACAAATGGTGATTTTTTTAAGTGGCTCTGCATGAGGCAGACAGCCTGAGGTGAGAGTCAGTGATCAAGCAAGCCTGCAGCCGACAGAATCACTCATGAGACAGGTGGTTGACACCCCGCCTCCCTCCTTCATGCTCCCTGCTGACTCCACTCCTGTACAGTGTGCTTCCAGCCACTGCAGAGGTAGTGAGATATTGCTTCACAGAACGCCCACGAAGAGGACTGAGAGCACAGGTTTGTTGATGTCTAACAAAGTACAAAACAGAACGGCCCTGCAGAGAAAAACCCTCTGTGCAGTGAGGGGGAACAAAGGAATCTGCAGTCGTTTTACTGGTGGTTACCTGAGCTGTGCGCCTGTACCTGCAAATCAGTCTCCGGAACTATCATCTGAGTTATCCTCGCCTGCTGCTCTCCAGTTTTTCCTCCTCTTCTCTTTTGAGACAACACACGAGTCAGAGTCCTTGTAGGAGTCGTGCTTTCGTCTTTTGCGACTGTGTAGCCGTCTGTCCCTTTCTTTGTCATCATCATCATCACTGTCCCCTGAGCTGCTGTCCTCGTCTCTTCCTCTGGTTTTAGAAGTTTTCTTGTTTTTATGTCGACTCTTAGTCCTTTTCCTCCTCTGCTTGTCTTTGGTCGAACCGCTGTCATCACTGCTGTGGTCACCACTCGAGCACTTCGCTTTCTTCTGCTTTCCCTCCTCTTCTTTCTTCTTTTTCTTTTTCTTCTTCCGGGAGGATTTTTTAGTGCGTTTTGATGAGCTAGTTTCTGTACCAGACTTGGACTTTTTAATTCTGTGTCGCCCAATCGTCTTTGTGCTCCTGTTTTTTTCACTGAAATAATGATAAATTACGCATGGTAA
Organism: Macroramphosus scolopax; assembly: GCA_901007825.1. Taxonomy (NCBI): domain Eukaryota; kingdom Metazoa; phylum Chordata; class Actinopteri; order Syngnathiformes; family Centriscidae; genus Macroramphosus; species Macroramphosus scolopax. The sequence continues at coordinate 165,695 of CAAKHC010000163.1, forward strand.
AGGTTAATATGGTTATCATGGTTAATCATATATAAATTGAAAACAGTATATATATATATATATATATATAAGATAAATGGCAATTTTAAATACCAAATGATATTTTAAAGGTTAGTTTACTCATCACAAGGGTCACTACTCATCCTGTGAAAATAGTTGTAAAATGTCTGTATTTTGGAGGTTGCAAATATTTAATCAAGCCCTGCCATAAAAGTATTTTATTTGTAGTTTAAAAGGCTTTTCTCAGACATGGAGAATCTAATGAAATGAGAGTGGGAGTGGAGAAGTTCTGAAAATTACAATACTAACTTGGTGGCGTTTACGTTTAAAAGCTGAATTGCATTTCTGCCTCAGTCCTAATCTGTTGCTTTATTGGTGCAATGCTGCATATTTCCTTACCTGCCGGTTTCAAACTCCTCAGGATAGAGCTCCTTGAATCCACTATGTCCCCATCTAGAGATTGAAAATAAAAGGTCAATTTAATTTATACCAGGCAAAATTACATTATTAAAATTGATAAATATGGACAGGCCCTGAGATAAATAATATGTCTTTCACAGATTGGTAATTTCATTCCAAACACTGAAAATATATTTAGATGAGGACTTAGTCCTGGTCTTACCTGTCAGGATCATTGTCTTCAAATTCATACAGCTTGCGTGTCCAGTATCGAGCCTCTCTGTCATCATGGTCTGACACGCGCTCTCTGCTTCGACTCTGCTCTCTGGATTGATCTGGCACTCGATCACAGTGCATGTGTCCTCTGGGAAAAAAAAAAACATTAAAAATTCATCAACACACCAACAAATAGCGCTCTAAACTGGGAGCTACGTTATGAAAGCCATCTCCCACATGAGCTTTGGTGTCACCTATCTGTTTGTGACCTTGACTCGGACAAAGGAGGTATTATGTGTGGTGTGCCGCAAGGTTCAATTCTTGAACCTCTACTATTTAATCTCTTTATGCTACCTAACCCATACAGTGTCAAAAATTAAGTTACCATAATTATGCAGTTGATTCACAACAACATATCCCACTGTCAGTCTTTTGATGATTTAATGCATGGATTTTTTTTTTTTTCAAAATGAACAGAGACAAAACAGAAATCATTTTTGGTGCAAAGGCTCAGAGATATAAAAAAAAGCCCCTTATCGCCGTGCTCTGCAGTCTACTACCTGAAAAACTTTTTAAAAATTTGGGGTTTCATATCAAAATCTGCCTCTGACAATGTAATCAATGCATTAATGACGTTGACTAGACTACTGTAATGGTCTGTTTGGAGGCCACCAAAGATCAGCTATGCGGCAACTTCAAATGGCAGCTGCACATGTTCTAAATGGAACTAAAACGTATGAACACATTACACCAGTTCTTAGATCTCTGCAATGGCCTTCCGCTAAAACTAGAATCAACCTTCAAGATCTCCTACTTCCAAAGTCCAAAATAAAAAAAGAAACAGCCAAAAGCATTAGGTCCACTATCTTCTAACCATCACTAATACTGAGACTACAGCAGGGGAAGCCGTCTTTCGGATTTTTTCAACAAGTAGATGGAACACTGACCGGAGAACCCGAAAGGAGCTGACAGAATGAAAACTTTTAAAAGCAGTCTATGGTTAAGGTCATGGTGTGAGTGTGCGTGTATGTTTGAGAGTGAGAGTCTGTATGCGTGTGTGTAATATGTGTATAATCTACACTGAGTTTGGTATAAGTATACTAATACCTGTTGATATGCATTTTATTTGCCCTTCTATGATTGCTATGTGATTGCTTTGTCACTTTACATACAGCACATTGTTGCATGGAAATCGTGCAATATAAACATAGTTTGACCTGATTTGTCTTGTGTTCAGATGGCTCAAATTAAACTGAAACATTCGCTTTTCTTACCTCATACAATCTGACATATGTTTGGGGTGTGACATTTGGACTTCTCGCCTTTTCCACATCTCTATCTCCTCCTGGATCTGCAGTGGGTGAAAAACAGTAAGCACACTGAAGAGAAAAAAACTAACACCCACACTCTTGCACCTTATTAATAGGAGTTCACAGATAGAGTTCAACACTAAAGGATTCTTTTATTTCCGGATGTGTTATAACTTCCTCAACACTTAAAGGTAAAGACGAAACCATAAGTGAATTTGTGAAACAAAACTGAAAAGGCAATCACGCTGCTTGTACCTAGTAAAGACCTAATTAGACCAGATGAAGCTGACAAAAGCCTAATCTTAGACAACGTATAACTGTCAGAGTTCATGTTTTCTTCTGGTCACACACAGACACAGACTCGCTTAACACACGCGTACACACACCTTGTTGTGGGCATCTGTGTGGCGGATTACGTTCCTCAACAAGGTCTTACCCAGCGGCTGCTTTGACATGATGGAACCTGACATAAGACAAACGTGATTAATAGAAAAAACAAACCGTCCATTCACAAACAGATAAAATAGACAGCTGCTACAACGACACGTCATCGCTTAAGTTAAATACATTCGACCTATTAAGTTAATTCATTCCTCTGCTAACGTCTTATTGTGGAACACATCACTAGTTAGCCTAGCGTTAGCTCAACAGCTAAGGCAGTAGAGTATTAAGATAGATTAAGAACATTCAAGCACCAGCAATACAAATAACTGTAAATACACTAAGTTACAGGATCGTCAATACATCAAAAGCCCATAGTGGAATGTTACCGTCGTTCCGTTAGCCTGAACAAACTGTACCTATGAAGGAGAGTAGCATTCAAGAGCACAACTATCCCGTCTCCTACCGCTACTTCCGTTTTCTTAGCTTACGTAACACGTTGTAGCACGTTTACGCATCAGAACGTCAGAAAACAAGAGCCGTAAAGTGAATAGCGTGGCTCCGGAGCTGAGAAGAACTGAGCCGTGATTGGTGCAACGACCCGTCAATCATTGTGCAGTTTGGGGATATTCACCACTACAAACTGAAAACTGCAAAATGTAGCTATGAAGGTCCATATTTTGTAGGATACGAACCATTAAAAGTATAATTAAAAAGGTCCATCACAAATAGGAGGAAGTCGCATCACAAATCACGGTAATATTAATTTAACCTCTGAAATCAACAGCTAATGATCCATATTTTGGATTTAAACAGAATCAATTTACCACCATTAAGTAACGGTAATGAATTGTTTTCTTGTTAGCCATGAGTATAAGCTCGAGGCGTACTTTTGTTAATTTATCTTTCTGCTGATATGATTCATTAATTCGAGTTATAGAATAACATATTGCTATGGTATCCTAAAATATTTTTTACATGGGGAAAACTCTTCACCTCAAACCCTTTAGCACAAAACAAGCCTTCATAGAAAAAAAAGAATATCATATGGCACCATTTACAAACACTTCATATAATATAGCTATTGTACTATAGTAAGACACGGACCGTTATTGTACATTCAACAATAACAAAGATTTTGTTGAAGGTTAGCCTAGTAGTTATTGAAGTCAAATAAAACTGCATTTGCTTTTCTTAAAAGCTGATTAATACCCCAAAACAGATTTGTCAATGAGGGTTAACAGTTTTAGTTATTATGTCCATGTTCTTTCACATCATGTGGATGGCCGGGTGCGTGTGCATCGCTAACCTGGGGAAGACATGGCACGAGGATGCACTATGGGAAGAAGGCAAGCTGGCGGAGGCAGTGTGATGCTTTGGGCAATCTTCTGCTGGGAAACCTTGACTCCTGCCATTCATGTGGATGTTACTTAGACACGCACCACCTACCTAAACATTTGTTGCAGACCAATTACATCCCTTCATGACAACGTTATTCCCTAATGGCAGTGGCAGAAATGGTTCAGGAGTGGTTTGAGGAACACGACAATGAGTTCAAGGTGTTGACTTGGCCTCCAAATTCCCCAGATTTCAATTCAATCGAGCATCTGTGGGATATTCTGGATGAACAACTTCGAATCCATGGTGGCCCCACCTCGCAACTTACAGGACTTAAAGGATCTGCTGCTAACGTCTTGGTGCCAGATACCACAGCACACCTTCAGAGATCTAGACGAGTACATGCCTCGACGGGTCAGGGCTGTTTCGGGGGACCTACACAATATTAGGCAGGTGGTCATAACGTCATGGCTGATCGGTGTATATATATGTGGTCGCCTTCTGTTACACCAACAAACAGAAGTGAAGTGGTACCTTCTGCATATCCACTCATAAACTGTATGCTGAAAGATGGAAAACTTTACAGCAACTAATCAAATATTTCAAAAAGCTTTTGCTTATTCAGAGCACCTTGTCGCGCCTTGTCATTTCTGAAAGCCAATAATCTGTGGAAATCAAAAATATTGTCTTTTTTTATAGCAACAAATGTAACCCTAATTTTGTTTGCCTCACACAGCCTCATCATACAGCTGCATTATTTAAAAAGCTTTGCAGAAACTGAACAGTGGTGTGTGTACGGGAGGTGGTATTTTTCACAATCTTCTCATCAACTTACCGACTAACTTGAATAAAAAACATATAGTACAACAACATAAAATGAGACCAAGAATCATACAGAATATAGGTTCAGACTGTATAGTAGTTTCTATCTCCTTAATCTCAGAACATTTTCGATAACATCCGTTATTTCCTTTCACACTGGTACATGGTAGAATATATCAGATTCATAATACCAGAGATTGACGTAAAGTCATTGTGACCCTCCCCAGTGTTATCACCCAAACAATCTGCGGCGCCTCATGCATGTCTGTTTGAAGGTCACTGTAATACAAAAAGACGGCTTCATAGAGAGCACAATAATAATTCACAGTCAGGATCCATGGAGACCATGCCAGAGAACCGCTCTGTTTCATCAACTGATTTTATTTACAAATTGTCTGACTGCTGCCCTTGTGGCGTCTTTCTTCTCACTTCCCGGCTCCCCACTGGCACAATGACTTTCCCAATATACTTTGAAGAGCAAAGTCAATCCCTGCATGAACTGACTGTTCTCTGTTAAATATGCCACTTTGTTCCTCCCAGTTCACAGTCACATCTTTGCATGTCAAATCAACATGATCTGCTTTTTCTGTGCCCGAATATGTCCTTGTCTTTTTAATATAACATTTGAAGTAATTCTGAAAAGAAGTACATTTAGTAGCAACTTCATGATACTTTTAGGATACTACATTTTCCTTAAGCTAAATCACCAAACTGATTTCAAAGCTTCACCAGCAGCTCCCTTCGGTTAACATCTGTGTTCTATTTGATCCTAGGGGGAATAAAGAGTTGTATTTCTCTAGCTTGGTCTCTGTGTCCAGGTGCATATTATATTTGACATAACTTACTACAGAATAGCATTTTAACTCCTCGCAGGAATAGGATTAACCAAATGCCTGCAAGACGTTGTGCACATTTTTATCACCAATTTATCGGCCGTATATGGGTATCAGCCGATACCCTCCTGACTGCAATCAGCATATCTGCAGATAACATGACATTCATCGACGGCGGTTGCAGATGTTTTTTGTTTGAAGGAGGTTATATTAAAGGTTGTATCATGAAATCATTAATGAATTTCAGCTCATTCAAATGTAGTGTGATGAAAGATTTTTATTTTTGTCATACTACAAAAAGTCTTCTAAATAACAATAATAAACAAATAAGCAGAACAACAATTAGGTGCATCTGTGAAACGAAGTGCTGGGCAGTAAAACGTACAGAATTTATTTAAACATGAAATTGTCACTCTCTTAATTTTTGTGACAGGTTTATGTTTGTACACAGCATAAACCTATTATATGGAAGAAAGATTTGCAGGATGTTAAACATTTTTTTTCCTATCCCATAAAAAATAAAGTACTGCAATCTGCCAGCTAAACATCTATTTCGACAAAAGCAGCATCCTTGACAGCTTAATGACAGGCTGCTTTTTTTTTTTTATTTCCTGCCTCTCAAACCATGAAGCTGACTCTCTACCAAATGTGGGTTTAATCTGATAGTTCTTAGCGTATCCTCAAGATAACTAGTTTTTCTTGCAGCGAAACTGGTGATTCCCTTCACACAACACAGACATCATAATCAGAGGCGAGCTGTAATTGCAGGCTCATGTTTGCATTCTATAAATACCATGTTGTGGTTGCTTATTTCAAAGCAATCCCAGACTTTGTTCAGGCTCTGTAAATATATCATTAACCTCTCCTATGATGTGTTTTCCTTGTGCAAGTCTGTGATTTTGCCAGCAAAGAAAATAAAGCCTTCACAGCACAGACCTTCATTTATCTTTTCAATCTCTATGCTCTGGACTGTTTCTCATTTCAGAGACATTCTACAAACAACTCAAAAAGGGGAAGGAGACGGATCAAATCTGCCCCCTCCTTCCTGGGAAAGGAGAGAGCAGTAGGGAGAGGAGGGGGGGGAGGGTAAACACACCCAGACAGAGCCATGCCTGACATCCTCTCCCACTGAAAGAAAGAAGGAAGGACTGATACAAAGCCAGCGCGACAGAGCAGAAGAGAAAGAGAGAGGGAGGGAGGGCAGAGAGAGTAAATGCAAAAAAGGCCGGCAGAGAAAAAAGGGTAGAAGAGATGCATCAGTTCTTGTCCGCATGGAACAAAAAACATTGTGTTCGTGAATGGGAGCTGGTGAGCTCAACCACCAGGCGAGTGCAATGAGAAACCAGGCAGACTTCAGTCGCTCGTGCTGCTGAGCACCAATCCCCCTCTGCCTCTCTAGTCTTCTCTGCCAGCTTGGACTGAGCCTTGGTACAATCTAGGGGTTTGAGAGCTTTTTTTTATTGGGATTTGGAGTTTCATGACTATGCTGCTGGAGAGGATTTGAACGTGCTGTTATCCCTGTGTGAACACAGTGTGCGACGTGGAGACTCCTCTGGTTGCTGCTCCCCTCCCTGCTGCCTCTGGCCGGGCTATGGTCCTCTCTGAGAAGCAGGGTGTCACCCAGATGCCGGGCTCCGACTGTATGGGTGGTTAAGCTTGCAGACCTCAGCATGGGAGCAAAACAGATGAAATGGTAAGAGCGTTTTTTTCCCCTTATGCATCTGTTAACATTACATCAACCCAGGTTGCTATTTCTAGCTGGAGTGCATGAGTGTATCACGGATACATCATGGGCCTGAATTCAGTCTTGCAGGAAACTGCATTGTCTTAATCATTATATGATGTGTGTCATTCAGATGTGTTTATTTATATCATCACGACTTTGTCATCCAAACTGCAGGTTATTGTTCTGTGTTTACGGTGTGGGTGTGTCCCTGCCTGTGTCTGTGTGATCCAAGCTGCTATTGCCTAGCAACGACTCTCTTGCCTCCATTACTGGTTCTTCCATTTCATGATTTGGATTTCTTTTTTTATAATAACAAACTATTTTTTATGCTTAAATTAGATGCTCACCAAAACAACTTTAACAATTTGGTGTTTCTGCAATCAGAGGCTCCTTTTATATATAATGTACATTTTCCATGGTCATTGATAATGGTAAAAAATATACCAGAATGTAAAAATATTGCTTTAAATCTTCTGCAGGGAAATGTCCCCTTTGACACTAAGCAGTATATCATTGGAGTGTAAATAAATGCTACTTCAAGGTGTAACTAGCTTTCTACTTTTGTAGCTGATAAAGGTGGTATTTCAATGGCTATAGTAAAATGAATCAGGTCCCCCCATGAAAGGTCACAAGATAAATCTGAGGAGTTGAATACAACGAACGTTTGATGTCAATTTTCATTTGTACATTTGTAGATTTGAGCTCTATAAGCCTTTAACAAAACTTTAAATGAAACAATCAGATACGTTTAATCAGAAATAACAACTCATAGACATATCAAATGGGACAAGAGAACCCAATTAGAAGCAATTGGGATCAAAAGCCACAAAAGATTATCTGGATGTTTAACAGTGTCATATGTTTTCAATTTAAAGTCTTCAACTGTAAAGTAACTAGTCAGTCAAGCCTTCAGATAAATGTAGTGGAGTGAAAAGTGAATGTTAAGTAAAATGAAGTGGCACAGTGCTGGAGTCTACGTACTCAATGACTTTTCAACCTCTGCTGATCAGATGATGTTAATCTGCTTCACTGGAGCTCATCTCATGTAAATCCCATCGCTTAATCTGAAGCTTATGGTCCGAACCTATCTGAATGTATGTGATCTGTTGGTGCACAATTCAGCAGCGAGTTAAAACAAATGTGTCGGAGTTTATTGAACTTCTGCACCAGAAAACAATAACTGAGGGTATCTCGATTCTGTCATCACCAGCCAATGAAAAGATTAGTTGTAGCCTAGAGGAAGCTCTTCTGATCCCCTTTAGAGGAACACTTGGGGATAATCACAGCAGCATCTGATAAGATGCTGAGTTCCTGTTTAGTATGTGACCGCATGCATTTCCCTCTCTGAGACACAGGAAGTGAAATATCTTCCTGAAGTTTCCCAGCATAGCGAACGTAGCCAGATCATTACAATCAGATTAAACCATCTCTTTTGTCGATGAAAGTCATTCATTCCACCAGGCTAAAATATCCCAGCAACTGTTGAATAAATTGTCATAAAATGTGCTGTAGAGGACCATGTTTCCCAGATGGGTCCTAATGACTTCTGTGCTCCGCTGACTTTTCCGCCACTGACACCATGAGGCTGAAATTTGTGTTTCTGAAATGAAGTGTTTAACAAGCATTGGATGGAAACAAAATGTGCTTCAAATATTCATGTTTCCCACAGGGTGAATTGTCATAATCTTGGTGACCCTTTGGATCTGGCAACATTATCAGCCACAGCTGTACTTTGTGTTGAGCGCTAATTAGCAGATAAATCTGTCCAAGCAAAGACCTGCTAAATATCAGCATATATAGCATCAGCTTTGTATGCAAATTGCATGCTGACAGAAGCATTATGCACAGCTGTGCCTAAGTGCACCTGCACAGAGCCACAAGCAGGACTGTTGATTAGTCTTGTTTGGCGTTTGTGGCCGAAAGACAGAACTGAAGTGCACATAAAAAGCAGTCGGAGGAATATGTGCACATTATTTCATGCAGAAGCAGGGTGAACAGTGCAAAGTGGCTGATAATGCAAGTGTTCCTGTTTACTGCCTGCTGTGATATTAGCTTTAGCGGAGTAATGCAATTAGATAAGCAGAAAATCTCATCGGCTACAATTTAAATCTGGCTGCATACGTTTGGGGGTAAAATGTTTAATCCCTCGGGACATTCTTTGGTGTTATCCTACACTTAAGCCCAATGTTTTTTTTCTGTCTCAGTTCACAGCCTGAGGAGCAAGATGATGAATTTATGATTCCCTCTACTTCCACTGCATAGTTTAGATCTGTGTCTTCAGAAGCAGGCCTGTTTTCCCACTCAGACACAGGGAGGGGGGGGGGGGGCGT
>CAAKHC010000163.1:175069-193099 GCA_901007825.1 Macroramphosus scolopax
GGGGGGGGGGGGAGCGTCCGCTAAAGGACCATGCATAATGCCATAGGTCACAGGTCACAGTAGCTGTATCCTATTTCTGCAAACACAGTAGAGTGAAGATGACAGCTGGCCTGATCCTCGGGCTGCTGGAGATGCTCTCAGAGGACACACAACACATATTTATACTAACTACAAGAAAAACCATTCAAAACCTGAAGGAGCATTGTAATGCCAATGGGGAAGAAAGTATGTAAAGAATTTCCTGTGAGGAAGAGTTGTGTACATGTCTGTTCATGCTGCGTGTTTGTGAACAGGTTTCAATCTTGTCATGTACTCTCTGATAGGACTTACTCCTATGGGTATTTAAACGGCTATGGTTTAATATATTTAGCGCAGATGCGATTAATTCATGTTTTTGGGCTCCCTTGGGAGTTGTTAAAGTCTAAGTCTCCAATTTTATGTTGCTAGGTTTATTTATTGCCATTCATTTGGCAGGAGAAGCAAACACACTCATTCCTCTCTGTGCCCACCATCTGTTTCAGTCTCAGCTCAGCCAGCCCTGCTCACTCCCCCAAAGAGGAGTATGTTATCACCCAGTCCACTGACACCCCAAAAGAAGAAACAGCCCATGATCAGTCGGAGGACCTGGGGAAACCTCAGGATGACAGATCTGAGCTGACAGAGAAGAAATGTGTCCCAGGTTGGTTGGCTGCACATCAATAGTTGTAGAGCAAGACAATATACAATGATGACCTTCAACAGAACACTTCCTTGCCTCATCTCCACTGTCTTGCTTTCAGAGGAGGTCTCTCTCTGTGGGCTGTGTCCCTCCCTTGGGCATGATGTGCAAGAGGAAGAACGGTCCTGGGAGGAGCAGCTGGATGCCCACCAGGAACAGCTGGAGAAGGAAATGCAGGAGGCAAGAAGGATGGTGTTCCGCCTGCAGGTAAATAAACTGCACTGCTGCCATGAACACAATGACAGCAGGTGCATGAACAGATGCACCAGAGAAAGAATCACTGTAGAAGTTTCAATTTTGCTAAGTTGTCTATTTGGTTTATAAATCAAGACTCTGACCAGATCTAACTCTATTGATACTTCCTTTAGCTGCTCAGGCTGTCAATCTCTATCCTTCCACTGAAAAATCAATATACAGCTTGCTCACATGTCTGATAAGCAATGAGTAAGCCGGATGATATCCACTCCCAATGTGCATCAGGGAACATAAACATAGAACTACTGCATGTGTATGTCGAATGATTTATACTTGTTTTTGTTTGTTGTGCTGTACACGTACAATATGGGTGGGAGCTGGCGAGAGGGAAACATGTTTGCACACAAGCTTTTCAACTTGATTTCAAATTCATTTAGTTCAGTTTTGTTCATTTCAGTCAGTTTAATCAGCCTTAAAAAACGTGTGAGGAGCTCAGACATCCGGAGCTGGCTCAGATTAGAGCCGCTACTTCACATTGAAAGGAGCCAACTGAGGTGGTTTGGGAATCTGATTAGGCCTCCCTGATAGCTTAGTTGGAGGTGGTGGGAGCGTGTTGAGCTGGTACGAGGCCCCGTGGTGGATCCAGAACAAGCTGGGGGGGTTACATATGTCAACTGGCCTGGGTACGCCTTGGGATCCCTGAGGAGGGAGGGAGGGAGGGAGGGATGGATGGATGGATGGATGGATGGATGGATGGATGGATGGTCGAACCAACGCATCCAAATACAGATTTTGGCTAACTTCTCTGCCATGTATATTTAATTCTGCCTGAATTTGTGCTTGTCTCCAGGCTTTGCTGCTCAACGGCTCCCTCCCTGAAGAGGACCAGGACGGGCCTGTGAGCTTCGGAGATACCCGTGCTAACGCTGAGCAGCAGCTGGTATAGTGCCCTCTCTCTGTTAACTCGGCAAAACAACACTTGCTCGCCACTCTCTGTGAAGTGTCAGTGTCAGCGCTTCTGTCGTGATGATGATGTTTGCAGCCATCATTCCTCCCGAGAGTGTTGACTGTACCGCACAAATGAATCTTTCTGATCTGCTCGCTTGCTGTCATTGAGGCCCACTGCCTCCTCATACGTTCTGACATTTTCCATTCTCTAATTATGCTTCTCATATCCGTCTCCCTTTGAAGGTTCTAATCCGCAGTCGCTTGGACCAAAGCATGGAGGAAGCCCTTGATCTCAAGGTACCGTCAATAAATGTAATTAGGATTTAAATAGATGGGCCACAATTCAACCAATGGGACCCTTTCTCTATGTGCCTCTTAGAGAGAACTCCTGAGATACAAACAAGAGGCACGCCACATTCAAGCCATCAAGGTAAACCTCTAAATGTTCTTTACTACTGTATCCTGTCAGACAATTGTTCCTGTACTATTTTATCATACACAATGTATATTTTCATTTCTATATACAGATACTAAAGTTACAGGTGGATGCATGTTGTGAATGAGGCAGGTGGATGCAGTGTATCTGTATGCAGGTCTTCTCTATACGTTTCTTTGATCTTGCTCTCTTTCTCATTAGGATGCTCTGCAACAGCGCCTGGCATTGCAGGAGGATGCTGTGCTGCAGCTAAAGCAGGAACTACTGAGGAGCAATATGGCCAAAGATCAGCTGGAAGGAGAAAATGTGAGACAAGTGATGATTTCCGTTTGACACGTTAATATATTTGACCTGCTTGGCCCACGGTTGCGGCTTGTGTGGGAGCAATATTGCACCCATATGTCACGCTGGTGTGTGTGTTTACAGGCCGAGCTCAAAGGAATGTTGAGTGAACGGACCAAATTACTGAGTGAATACGAGGTATTGTCTCCATTTCATTTTCAATGCATTCTTTAGATACATGCATGACTTAATAAGATTTCTTTCATTCCAAAATAGCAGCAACTTGGAAGGAAGGATAGAATACTGCAGCAGCAGCAGCAGAAGCTTGATGAAGCTCATCACAAAGCACATGAAGTTGGCCATGGACAGGTACGGAAAAGTAATGTATGTTTGGATATGTAACATATGCAGCATATTAATAACATTTATCTATAATTCACTTTTCAAAATTGTTAAAAAGTGCTTCAAACAAAGCAGCAATTGAAAATACTCTTATAAAATCAGGTGATATTTACATTTACAGGACAGTGTATGCCCGATCAATTCAAACTAATCTCTTCTGCATATATTCATGGTAAGGATAGAGAGTGTCACCCAGTGAAGCTCACTGTCACTGAAGACAGGTTCTATTGCTTTATAAAGCCTCGGTTACACAACAGTTCATTCATTAATACTGGCATCAATTTATTGTTGTTTCAAGTCTTTTTATGACCTCCGTTGAGAGAGCTGCAGTATATCACCAGGCTTATCCTTAAAACTGAATGACTCAGTCTTATGTTGCAGCTTTTGGAAATGTCTCCTTTATAATGTTCTTGCATCTTTTTATTTGACTACACAGATTGCATTGTTTTTTTTATTTTCCTGTACGTCTGTGCTTCTGTGCCTGTGGGTGTGTGTGTGCGTGCTTGCTTGCGTGCGTGCGTGCGTGCGTGCGTGCGTGCGTGCTCACTTCCTACAGATGGGTCAATTGCAGAGAAAATAATTTCCTTTGCAGGATGATGAAAGTATTACAAATTGAAAAAATAAATAAATATTGTTCTCCATCTGACAGACATTCAGGGGTGGAAGCGGTGGTTACAGTAACTCCGTGGTGTCAACATCTCCCCCAGCATTCAAACACAATGCACCAGTATGTACTCTTCCCTTTTCTATTTGTTTATAATAACACAAACATTTACTGATGTTTCTTTGACAATTGCAAAGATGCAATTTGGTGAGGTCCAGTTTGACAGGTGCCAGTAGAGAGCCTCCATTATTGAACTGCAGATTACGTGTATGGAAGTGATTAGCAAGCGAACCATCTCTTCATTTCAAATGTGAAACAGGTTACCGATCACTGTTATTGCCACCGATTGAATTTCCTGGTTCTCCAATCTGGCCCAATTGATTGTGTAATTGAACAGCCCTGCTTTAGATCAATGATTCACTTTGACTCTGATGAGTATTTTCCTGTATTATCTGCTCTTACCCTCTTGGCCAAAAAGAGCTTCCACATTTAAAAGTTTGATGTAATAAACATTTCTAGAAACTGTACGATCATCATGAAGCTGTGTGTCACAGGGGGAAGAGCTGCAGCTGGTTAGGGAGGCCCTGCGTAGTTTGAGGGACAGCTTCTCCGGGCACGACCCCCAACATCACACACTGGACACCCTGGAGCAGGGTGTGGGCAGCCTCATGGACCGCTTACACTCTTTGGACAGCCAACGGAGACAAAACAGGGGGGTACAGGCAAGCAAACACATCATTTCAGAGTACATTCATCTGTCACCTGCTGATTTATGAGTCAACAACAAATGACAATCAACTGCTTCATCCTGAGTAATTGTTTTTCTTCCAGGAGGAATTTAAATCACCGGGGCGCAGAGCTAACTCGACAGACCGAGACTCCTGGCCGCCGAGCTCAAGTGAGACAAACAAAATCCTTGTTTTGTTTAAGATTTATCATCCCGTGCACAATCTCAACTCTACCTGTTAAATCAAACTGTGGCATTCAATTACAGCACTATGTCTGAAGGGCTGCGTGGCCTGGAGCCTTGTCATGAAATTGCTGTTTTTTTTATTATTATTATTTCCAGAAATGGCACATTCTCACAGCAGCCCGGGGTTGGACACAGCCGTTTCCACTAAAGTGCTCTACTTCACTGACCGCTCGCTCACTCCGTTCCTGATTAACATCCCAAAAAGGTGAAAATAGTTGGATGTTGGATTTATGTACTGCAGCCTTTGGAAGTGTATTGATGTTTGAGTAATTTCAATAACTTATTCTGAGAGCATGCAACTTTATTCATGCATGAGCACAGCTATATGCTTTAGTGGCTCTGTTGATTAAATGCTAAATCAAATGATGAAGTGATTATCCTTGAAAAGCTTAATGTGTCTGGATCCTCTGAAGGTTTCTTCAGGGAGTTTTTCCATGCCACTGTTGCCAAGTGTTTGCTCATGGGTAATTGTTGTGTCTCTAGACCTGCTCTATAAGAGATAACTTCTGTTATGATTTAGCGCTGTATAAATACAATTTAATTGAATGTGTGAGTAAATGTGCTCGGATCATGACTGAAGGTGGGCTCTTACAGGCTGGGGGAAGTGACACTGCGAGATTTCAAGGCCGCTGTGGATAGACAAGGCAGTTACCGGTACCACTTCAAGGCTCTCGACCCGGAGTTTGGCACAGTAAAGGAGGAGGTAGGCGTGGGTGTGAAATTATAGCCCCGAATTCCTTTCACATCATCTTCAGCAGGCAGATATAAAAGGTGGTTATAGAGTATGATATGCTAATAATAGCTCCGCCTGCTCTCTGCTTCAAAACACTGTAGGAGGACTGATCTCCATCACAGACAATTTGATAACACCAAGTGGTTATTTTCAGTTCCTCTGAGGACCTTTGTAAATTATAGATGAGAGTTTTTCTTGGATATGTAAATGCTGCATGTCGTCTGTGCAGGTATTCCACGATGGAGCAGTTGTGCCCGGCTGGGAAGGGAAGATTGTAGCGTGGGTGGAGGAGGACCACGGAGAGAGGAGGTAGAACCCTGAAAAACCAGACATCACCTCTACAAACCTTACTTGCGTCGACTAGACCAAGATTCCACTGAAAATACCTTTGACACCATAGTTAAAATACTTCTTAAACGGGGACCAATTGATTGAATCTCATTTTGATTAAAAAATGTTTCATATCAAGAATTTGACTTGAAATTCTAGTATCACTTTTTTGGAAATAATGCATATTATGCATCGTTTGCAGCTCCTTAATGGAGTTGATGTTAAGTAATTACCTAAGTTATTAATGTGATACAGTAACTGTGAAGAGATTACAATAAATAACATGTAATAAGCTGTGCTCTAAAAAGCTGTAACTGAAATTTTTCACAAGTTCCAGATTGCCAAATAGTGATCTTGTCCTGCATCAATTATGCTGTTTAATAAACATAAATTATTGCATGACTCATTTGTTTGTTAATTATTCCAGGGGGGTGTATGTTAATGACCCTGTACACCAGCTCCCAGCCATCACACCTCCATGCAGACACCCACACATTAACAAACAAAGCCCACAGACGATGTTGATTAATTAGGGAGGGTTAGAAATTTAACTTAGTGCAGCGTCTCAACCCACACAGAACACAGGAACACTCACATTCATCTCAGAACAACACTTTGGTTTTGGGAAAAGCCTCAGTTTACAGAGGAACTGTTTATTTTTATTTAGCTGAGCTTTTAGGGCAGAGCATGAGTCCCAAACATTTTTTTTTCAGATTGCATAGCTGAAATTGAGTTTGTTTTGGCTATTGACTTTGATTTCAGCATCAGAAGTTCCCTCAGTCCCTTCTGAGTTTGAATGCCACAAACATTAACCACTACCCAGTGGCAAATGATTTCAGACCGTCTGACTTTCTACAGATCCAATGAAATGTCATAAGATATCCACTCGTATTGTAAGCCTTCGATTCTGCTTGTCATAGATGGCAGACGCAGTATCTTCATTTACATTTTTGGGAAACTCCAAAAGCAAATAGTAGATGTCCTCCACCTCCAATAAGACGTCATCCTGCATAGAAAAATATCTTCAGCACACTGCAAGACTCAAAATGGCATAAACAGACCAGTGGAGCACTACATTTCTGATACATGTTGGATTCTCAGGTGGTTCGTTATAACTGTTCAAAGGAGCGTATAACCACTAACCTTGGACATTCTCAGCTGGCACTGTGACAAGGAGCGAACCTTTGGCAGCTCCACTCTCAGCTCCGCCTGGTAAGGAACTCCTGCTGTGTTAGTTTTTATGTCAAGTTGGTACTCTGGCTCCTGAGGCCGCACATATGTGGTGGAGATGACCTGGATCAAATCCTTGTTTTTGTGCTGCATAGGTCTACAGATAATATCTGGTGCTGAGTCCTCGTCCTGTTTCTCTGATCGAAGAGAGGAGATCTGCTGCAAGAGCTCAGCTGGGGTCTGACTGGCTGTAAAGAGGAGATTATTCAAAATAAAAGGTTTGTAGCATCGTATCAGGGATTATCAGACTTAATACCCTACCTGTGTCCGGTGGTTTGGCTGTGCTTGACCACTGCTGAAACCGAAGGCGACAATGCAGTTCATATGGGCTACTTTTGGGACTGCAGCTGACGACAGAGTACTGGTGAGATAATGTGAAACCATGCAGCTGCTGGGCAAAGCTCAGTGCCAGCATATAGATCTGGTTCATCTCCGTTTTGTCTTTCTTACTCTCCTGTAGCACTGCAGGATTAAATGCCACATCCAATACAGTGTACCGGCCTGCGAAACACCAATTTATATAGTTTATCTTGTATAACACAAAGATAATTTCTGGAGTTTGTGATTTAGCACGGCTTTGTTTTTCGCTCTGACCTTCATCTGTGTCTGTTTCCAGGTTTCCCGCATACAAAGGTAATGGCTTGCTGGGATCCTGAGGCGCTGGCACACGTTTCCAGCTACATATGTTGATGTACAGCGACCCCTTCTCTGGTTCCTGTAGAGGGCACAGATGCACAGTCCTAGAAAAACTGCCAAAATACATAACTTCTAAGCTATAATTGGATACAGGTGTGACAGCCGTATTACAAGCTGAGTCAGTGTGCAGTAAAACTCAGTAGATCTGAATTTTCAATCAACTGTAATTTGAGTATGTTTTAAAGAGAAGATGGTACATGTTCACCTTTTCCATCTTCTCAAGTGAGATTATATTCAGTTATTCTGTGTCAGTTCTCTGAGATAGTTAATCAGATATATTTGGCTGTTCATCTGAGGATGCCACCATGTGGGGTTTTGGATATATGAGAGCCATTTTCTGCAGTTTGCTTACACCTTATGAGGTGAATGATTAATCTTTTGATCAAGGCACAAGATCTTTTAATGAACTGATAATGATAATAATTGTTGCAGCCTTAAAAGGTAAATTAAGTTTGAGTCTTCTTTTTGGACCTTTTCCACTTGATAAAAGCATGTTAAAATAATAATGCATGTTTCCGCTATTTATCATATCTTATCAATTGTTTTGGCTTGATTTTTTTAAGCTGTTTCACAGTGTTGACATTCTTGGATAAATCATACTAGAGGATTTGGTCTACATGCACAGCTAAATGGAATGTAGAGCATATTAATAAAACACCCCTATGCTTTACCTGCTATGAAAAAAAAAATCCTTTTTGTCTTAAAAACTTGATTATGCTTTGCAGATTTAAAGACGACTAAGGATAAGTTAATAAGTTATCAGTTATTAAGCTAGCGCCATCGACGTGACTTACCAGTATTTCAGTGCGCACACAGGAGTCGAGCTCAGGCGGTGAACTGTGTTCAGCTCCAGCTTTCATCTGTTTCTCAATAAATTTGCGATAGGCTGTTGGTTCATTCTGGGAAAGATCGTCCATCATTGACCACAACTGACTGACCCGCTTCAGAACATCCCCTGTGCTGCCGGTGGAGGACATCTTCCAGTCTAACTTTTGATTATACTGACAAACTAGCACAAGCTAGCATACACTACTTAACTTAGCTGAGAAGAAAGCACCAACTCGTCAACGATGTTAGTTGTGCTATTGTCAATAAACTCTAAAACACAAAAACACAAAGACAGATGTCAGTGAAATATGACAAACCGGTATAATTAAACTAATTCCTTCAAATGAAGATGTCAGCTAACGCTAGTTTAGCTTCTGTTTTCAGTTGCTATGGAAACTAGGAGAGCGGACACGTTACACAAGTGCAACCTGGTGGTAACAAGAAGAGCTGCAGCTCAATGATGACACTGGACAGAGTGTTACAAGAGGCATCATTTATATATGATACATGAAAAATACAACGTAAAAATGCATCATGTTGTCTTCAATCTGCCTATATGTGTACATTATACAACCAACATTTAGAGTAAAAATATTTTACTGTCATTTTTTAAATGTCTGATATCAGAAGACTCATCTGCTTGTTGTGCGTCATACATCCTCCTCAGTAATTCTGCAAGGAGAAATATTATTAGCAATCAGTGCGAAGATATATTCAGTTGTTTGTTTTTAGATTGCCAATCAGACTGATATTTCTGTAGGGATGAAAAAAGTACAGGTAAAAATAAAAAATATCCCACTGTAAATAATCCTTTATAAAAACTTGTATATACAAGAATTATCAGCAAATTGTATACTTAAAGTGTAAGACGCAGAATTCGTATTACCGTTATCACTGATGAATTATATTGGTGCAGCTGGTTGGAGAGGAACCAATCTTAAATACTTAATATACCCATAATTAGTTTAATCTATAACAGTACATTACATTTAATTAGGTGATAGACGTTTGTGTGTTTGGAAATCTTGATCTACAAACTATAAAATTACAGTGGTGAAAAGTCCAATATTTTTATCTGCAATGTAATAGATAAATTGCTGTAAAATTAAAATTCTCCGAGTCCCTAAACCTTACAAAGATACAGTACCTGAGTATATGTGTTTACCTCAATCATGTCGTATATCCAGCCCAAGAATTCAGCCACTTTGGTGTAAACCCCAGGATGGTTGGGCTCAGCACAGCCGGTTCCCCAGCTAACAACCCCCATCAGCCTCCACACATTATCATCTTGGCAAACCAGAGGACCCCCACTGTCCCCCTGGAGAGGTAAATAGGCCTACAGATGTTGATCATGACTGACCAACCCAGCATTTTTAAAGTTGACAACTTTCCTTAAAACAGCTAAGATACACTTCAAAACCAGAATCTAACCTGACATGCATCCACTTTTCCCTCTGTGTATCCGGCACAAAGCATCCGTGCTGTGATCTCTCCGTTGTACATGCAGGAGCTGTTGCACTTCTTCGTGCTTATGATGGGAACAGGAGCCTCTTTCAAGGTATCAGATGAGACAACTGAGAGGGAGAGAACACACGTTTATTGCTGCGATACGCTTGGTACCTTCTGTCATGATATATGAATTTGACCTGCAGCAGATGTTAATTTGTTTTTGAGCAGCCTTGTGCAATACATCTTACCTCCATCAGGCTGTGTGTATCCCCATCCAGAGATCCAGCACTGTGCACCTCCTGGAAGATCATAGTCGTACTGTGGCAAACAAGCCGGCCTAACTGTATCTAGTCAAAGGAAACAAAAGGGAATCTTGCCTTTTTATGTTTTCTTTCTGACAGGTGAGTACATGATGAAAAGGAAGAATTCAGAAATATTTAATTAAACATCAAGGGGAAGTACTTATTGAGCAAAATCGCCACTTTAGTATTATATGTTAATTACATTGTGTATTTCTTTATTGCGATGTACATGTGAGCAGCCTTTAATGTAACATCTGCCTGAAACTGATATATATGTTGAAGGGCGGTATTGGCTGATAAAATCTACTTTGTGGGGAACATTTGCTAGTAAGCTTCCAGACTGACCTGAGAAATTCAGCGGCGTCTGCAGTTTCATCAGAGCTATATCGCTGTCGTGGCTCCTGTGGTTGTAGTTCTTGTTGTAGATTATCTTCTCCACGGCGTGTCCTACGTGCTGAGACATTTTAGCCGAGCTGCGTGTCACAATGCCGGCGTAGACCACCCAGCTGGATACCTGAGGCAACCTGTAGCTGACATTTGAAGAAAAGAAAGAGGAGTCAGATGCTGATGAGAGACAATTGTCATCTGTCCTGTGTTTTGCAGCTGTTAAAGGTCAGAGGGTACAGGTTACATGTCTCCTGCATGTAACCTGTACCCTCTGACCTTTAGTGCTGGTAAGGTCTACGGTCTTACTTGTGAACACAGTGGGCAGCTGTTACTATCCATTGACTGGTGATGATGGAGCCTCCGCAGGTGTGGCGGTTGCTGTAGTAGAGGCTGACCTGCCAGGGCCACCTGCCCAGCGGGGCCTCGACCCCCCCGATTATCCTGGGCAGCTTTGCTCGTGTGCCACACTCTACACAGAGATTCATTCATTACAAATGAATAAAACATCGGTCAGAAGGTGCGGTTTCCAGTGCGTCTTTCACTCTCTCAGTTCTTTAATTATGACATGGAGACAACAGCTTGGTGTTGTGTGCAAAGTCAAATAAAAGTTTTATTTGCTCACCAAAACATTTCAAGGCAATAACCTTCTCTGTGATACAGCTCCGCCTAAATGAAAATAAATTGGGTAACTGATGATGCATAATTAATCTGTTAGTAGCTCCGGCTTTCTCTGCATCATTATGAGTATGATGTCTCAGACAAATTGCCTTACCTGAATTGCCACATATTTTCCAGATTGCTCTTGTGTTCGGGGGTAATTTGTATAAAACCATCAGTATAGTTGGGCCCAATATCAGTCAGATTCACTCCTTTATGCTTGGTCAGTCTGGAATGAGAACATATGCTAAATAATTTGGAGCGAGCGTTAAGATAATTCAGACTCAGAAGCCGTGGAGGGGCATTGTAAATGTGGTATGAGTAGATCATAAATAAACAAAGCCTTCAGTTCTACCAAGGCAGGCTCAGATTAAACAATAAACTTTGTTAGTGAGGAGGCACTAAGGGCTGAGTGCACTGGGAGCATTGTTGTCACTCTGCCAGGAGTGCAGACAAACCTTAGATATCCCAGCTGTCTGCAGACCAGTGTTCCCAGTGAAGAGTTCCACCTCTCGTAGCACACTGGCAGCCAGGTGGGCAGCTTCCCCAGCTGGATCTCCAGGAGGGAGTTCTCAGGACTGATTCTGTAAAACACTGAACCTGATTGATTGAAAAAAAATCCTTCCAGAGAAGAGCTCTCGGTCAACGGTGATGAACAAGGCTCCTCTTTGAATGGGAAGTGGTTAGGGGAAAAACAACAAGTGTAGTCATGCAAACACATTATTATGTTTTCATGTCAGTCTGTGGGCACGTCTCCAGTGAGAAACACGTCAACAAGAAACAGCCGTTGAATTATAGTTTGGCAACTAAAAATCGATGACAGACGTGAACTCTGACCCACTATGATGATCCGCATAACAATAAGCAACCACAACACCCGGCTCTGTTTGTTAATTCATACCCGATGAAACATCCTGCCGCCAGTTCACAACAAACAGAGGAGGGCAACACTGACCTTTTCTGGGGTCAGAGATAGAAATATCCTCCGTCAGATTGCAGAAGGACGTCTCCTTCGTGTCCCCCAGTCCCACTGGGCTCTGAGAGGAGGACGGCCTCAGTAGGAACTTGACTGTAGGTGGTAAAGACATACTGTAGTAATCAGGTGGTCAATAGTTTGAGAAGCAGGGATGGTAATTGAGATGATATTATTGATATGAGTGTCATTACTCACATCTCACATTCACACACTGATAGCAGAGACTGACATGCAAGTTGCCATGCCAGCTCATCAGGTTCAGTGTCTTGTTCAAGGACACTTCGACATGGTAAATGGGGGCGCTGGGAATCGGACCAGTAAATTCAATCACGGGCTTGAACCAGTCAATTCCGATGACCAGACCCCCACAGTACCTACCGAGCCAATGCCGCCCCAGTTGCTAACCAGACATTTCAGTTTCCAGTTCCTGGTTACTGTTAAGTTCATGCAGTGATTCCTTCTAAGACACAGAGACTCACCTAGAAACCAGACACCGACAGCTAAACCTCCCAGGAGTCCTACTGCACACACCGCTGCCAGCAGCCGCACCAGCCTGTGAGCTGCAGCACAGGTTAACACCCAAATTAATAACATGTGATCTCAGATGGAAGCTCACAAGAACAATTAAATGTCAGCTGTTACATAATCCTATAATAACATTCAGGACAGAGGCAGCAATTAATAAGAAGATAATACACATGCACATTCAGTACAAAGTCTCCCTATTTAACATTTATAAGCAGTTTAAAAACACGAAATAAAGAGTTTATAAGACAATTATATGGTTGTAGGCTGACATAAGGCAGATGAATACAGCAAAAAAAACAATTACATTACATCGAACTACTTCAGTATTCTTAATGGTTCTTACTCAGTATAACGAGAGACAGAAGAGAGGTTCAGTGTCAACAGATATCTTCTTCACAGTTTGGGTGTTTTAACAGCTAATGAAGCAGGATTGCTGTGATTGCTTTTGATGCCAAAGCAGGTGTGGCGCCACAGCGTCTTACCGAGAGTTGTGGAATGAAGCCCTTTTAACCAGCTCTGCACACCTTTAGGTTCCTCGACTTCTGCTGTTTTCTCTGAGTGACAGGGATGACTGACAGCCGCCGGATTCTCAATCACTGATAATGTGTCTCCATCAAGACTCTGAAAGAATTAGACGTCATTTAGTACGACTGAGGAAGCCAGGTTTACTTATATAGAATAAAAAAGGTGATTTTAAGTACCATAATCTCGGATATTAACCATCACTCACCAATCAAGATGTGCAGAGTCAGAGCTGTAAATGTGTAAAGGTGTATGAGGTATACTGAGTGAGCTGAAGAGTGACAAGTCTGTGTTGCATCTCGTTTGACAGCTTCATCAGCGGTTAAAATACATTTCCAGTTCTCACCGATCTTCTTGTCGTTCAGGACTGAATGTGTTTTTTTGTCGGGCTAATTCTCCAGGAAGCAGCTGTCTCTATGAGCAACATATTGACAGTATTACAGTAATTATAATAAGGCTCTCTCTAGATGCGAGATGCAGACTTGGTATTATACAATTACACGATCTAAATAAATGTCACACCATCTGCGCCCTTGTATTATTGTCGCACTTGAGTGTAGCTAAACATGTAATTTGGACCACTGGAATTAGCATGAGTCGCATGGTGTCTAGTGCAAAAGCATTGTTAGAACAGCTGTACCGAATCTTGAATGCACGTGAAGTATAAAAATAATTTGAATGAATGAGGATATGTGACAGAAAAAGTGTGGGCGTGCAAGTGAAGGTGACTATGTGAGAGAGGTTATTTTTTCCCTTGTCGCTTACATCAGACAGATGGAGCAAGGCGTGAGTATGTGCTCTCCTTTTCTTACCATGTTTTCCTGATGTGCTGTCCTGAGGAAAAGGCGGTGGTGTCCGGGCGCATCTGTAGGCCCGCACGCGAGGTAGAGAGGTTCTGTTGCACTCGCAGTTGATGTACCATTTGACAGAATGCAACTCTGGATTTTCCCTTCACAAAGAGACAATGAGGTCAGCAGAGGTGCAGAGAATGAGGCTGTTGTTTGTCCAGGGGGGTCATGGGGCCTGTGGGAGCAAGCTGAACCTGGTCTTTGTGGGGGGAGCATCTCCAGAGATGCCTCCAACTTGACTATAAAAGAGGACACACCGTTGCTAGGTAACACGTTTCGGCCCGTGCCAAAAGATTGTCCAGTTTCACGCAAGAGTTGTTATTACCTGACAGTTTTGTAGGTTTTGAGAAAAGGTCATTATTGGAGATTGTTGAAAAGTCTCATGTCAATCCGCGTCATTTGGAATCCGAAGCTATCTTCTCTCGGGCACTCAAGAACAGAATGAAGTCTGTTCCATCCGCCCGCTGACAGATGAGATTTTCTCTCCTCACTTCACTCTTTCAAGCAGCACACAGACCGTTTTTTGTCGAAACCTTTTTTCTGTATGTCAAATACATTATATTGGAAAGAGGATTTGATTGGTTCAAAAGGAATTATTATCTCTAAGAAACAGAAAGAATAATTAACAACAGAGATTTATGGTATTTTGGAAAGGATGAGAACAAGGAGATCAAAGCCTGTCTTCACCTCTCTCTTCTGAAGAAAACATTGATTTGCTTTGAAATGAAATAACAAGGCTGATCCCAAAGCTACAGGAACATTTGATACAGGGGCTGTTTATGTATCTCCCGTGTGCATGGATTTAGGATTCGTCCAGGTGAAGGGAACAACTGCCAGCTGGTAAATTCCTCTTCATCTGACTGTCAGAGCCACGTCCAAGAAATCGCCCACATCTAATTCTCATCTGACAGGTGTTATAAGGAATTGTGTGTAAATCAAACACAGAGAAATGAGCACTGCAGCAGTGAGGTAAAAACAGCTGAACATCCCCTCCAAGGTGCTGAGGTTAATAATGTTTGATAATAGCAACAGCACTGAATTGTTCTTCTGCAAGATCATAGCGGCTGTTCGGTAATTCTCACCGGGATTTGATGTCTCCCTCTTCTGGTCACATTTGTTTTCTCAGACAGATGAGTAAACATTTACTGAGCTGCCAACTCGGTTATGAATCATTTAGGGAGGATGAATGAAGCCGGTTCCATTTTGGGATATTTGTGTATCTCATCAGTTTATTCCACCGAATGTATTCATCCCTCCTGTGATGTTCATGTTCTGTGTAATCACCTTTATCAAATCTATTTTCATCACACTCCATATTGTTTTCCTCCTTTTGTAGACATTCTCCATGATTATAAAGACCATCTCTGGTTCATCCGGTCCTCAGCACACATTCTTGTGAATAACAGGTGTTTGAGAAGTGGTTTGCCAGTTTATTAGGTACAGCGAGCTTAAATTATTGCAGTGTAATAGAAGAGCTTTAATTTGTAATGATTATATAACGGGATGGATTTACGTGCATTATTTTGTCATTTACAAGTAAACACACTATCTGGGCCAGTAAATTCTCATCATCAGACTTCGGCCTTATTATCATCCTTTGATTCAAAGTTTACATTTCCTGAGTAAATTCCTCCAAGGTGGTAGGAAGCACTGAGGGACGCGTCAGTGTGGGCTGCAGTCATTTATTTATTTATGTACCACACTCTGAGGCTCCTCTGCGAAGACACTGGCAGCAGCCCAATCTGGAGCTGCATCTATCTGCTGTGGGAGGGCGGCACTCTCCCTGCTTGGTGTAGTGAGATTTGATCTTCCCCTCTCTTATCTCAGCCATTACTATGTGTGCCTTTTTCAGTGTCCAGGCCTTGAACATCAGTTGAAGTCTCCCGGCCACTGCACACAAATCCCACGGTGGGTTCTAACACAGAAGAGGAAAGCTTCTTTTAATGTTTGGACAACATCTGTTTGATGGTCCTTGCCTAAGTCCTGCCCACCAAGGCATTTAAAACTGATTGAGAATGTCTGAGAAATCATGAGATTAGTGCCACTGATGCTGCTGACCGTGACCTCCCAGCAGAGACAGCCATTAAAGGTTGGACTGCTCACAGATGTAGTGAGGACTGAGTGGAACAAACAATCACTGGTCACCGCTGCCAAGGAGGGTTTAGGGTGGGAGAGATACTGGCCCCGTTAGAGGTCTGATGTACCTCCGAGCCTTGTGAAATTACCCAATTATGACAAGGACTATACATGCAATGTTCCTGTGGTGTTCCTCTAAATTGATTTTGAAACTCCAAGTTATTTAACACTGATATGCATAAAGATGTTTTTTCAAACCAGACAGCAGGATAATGGAATTGTTAATGTGTTGGCTTGGCAACTGTTGTCTTATCTTTCATAGGTGGTTCAAGATTGAGTGGCTGAAGATGAACCCGCCCACCTCCAACCCAGATCTGATGAAAGCTTGCCATGTGTGCCTAATTGGGAGCAAATATGTGACAGGCCACACCCACTTTCGCCTTTCCATCAGCCCTTCACATGTCGGTTGATAATTGACACCAGAACATGCACACTCAGATACACATTTGTGGCATCTATGGTTGAGGCTCGAAACGCATTGGTGGACTTATAACAAGTCACAGACTTATTTTGATTTATGGTGATTTGACCAACGGTTAATGAGTTTTAACCGATATTCCCTAAACCCTGCCCTTTGTGAATATTTAAGTACATTTGTCAAATTTGAAAGTCAGCCTCCCGAGGCTGTGTAACACATTTGGTATGCATACAGTCAAAATCCAAAACAGTGAGTGTGATTTTCCTTGTTTTTCTGTGTATGCTAATTGCTTTTAAATTGCCCGGCTTAATTTGTTTTGGATGCTGTGTGTTCAGGGCGACCTTGAAAAGAGAGCCTGCTTTCAATGGCCCCTCCCTGTTGAAATAAGGGTCAATGAAAATGTGTTGTGTTAATTTTGGAATGTGAATTGTAGCACTGTGATCGAGCTGATTTCAGTCATATTTCTTGTTTGACAAATGCACATCCTGTTAGGCCCAGTTTCTTAGTCTGTAGCTCATTGCAGTAGTTTGAGCATGTGCATAATGAAAATAATCATGAACGAGCCAAAAGAAAAGATTCCAAGGTCTGGTTGCATAAGACATTTGTATTTTTGCACTAAAACACAAAATTCCTATTATTCTTATGCAAATGTTTCTATTGAATATTGAGAATAACAGTTCTCATAGATTCACTCGCTCATATGAGCAAACTGTACAGAAATGTATAACATCACCTTAGAATAAACAAGGACTGTGTTGAACCTTCACATCACAGGGGAATGATCCAGTTTTGAGAACAGAACAGACAAGTTGCCGACAGCTCATGAAACTTTCAGGTTGAACCTTGAGTGTTATGCTTCAGCTGACTTTCAGATGTGTCACCCAGGTCAGTCTGCAAGCGAGCGTTTGAGGTGAGATACAGTCTGAGAGGCCACAAGAGGACAACCAGTCGTCGCTCATGCTGTGTAGAGAAAGACACAACTACAGCCTGGATTGGCCTCAGGGACTGGCTTGAATATGGCTGCCAAAGTGTTCGATCAATAACTCTGCCCAACAGTTTTAAGAGGGTATTAAAAGTCAAAAGATCCCCTGGCTGAGGGCCTGTCGAAGGCTGGAGTCAAATTGCTTATTTTGCCTTAGAAGTCTTCTATCTGAACATACACTACAAACATACGCTCTGGACTGATTTGACCTTTTTATTTCTGCCAATGCACGGCTGATGTCGTTAGCTCTACGGTGTCCTGACGCAATCATGTGTTCAAGAAGGAGGGCACATTGAAAGCTGTCCAGGTCATGATGCAGCAGAGAGCGGGGGTAGAAACTACTGATCTGTGCCGAATTTAACACACAAACACACACACACACACACACACACACACACACACACACACACACACACACCTTCGGTTTGTGAGTGTGCATGTGAGGATCAT